>JBCAUG010026631.1:0-10452 GCA_038406175.1 Haplosyllis leylae
CCCCCCCCCCCCCCCCCCCCCCCCCTCCCGCGGTCCCCTCCGAAATTTTTTTTTGTTTTTTGCAATTTTTTTTTAAAATTTTCTTGTTTTGAAATTTTTTTGGGGGACACAAGTTCCCCCGGATAGGTTTGCTACGCAGCGGCCGGTATGCCTCTTGCGTTCAGGCAGGAGGACTTTCTTGTTTCCACTGTTTTTATTAATTTATGCAGGATAACAATTACAACAAAGGGGAAGTACACAGCATTAGAAGCAGAAGCAATAGAAGCCCTACTACCTCTCGTAGATGACGACACAAGCGAAGTCAGACTAAATACAATCAAGGTGACAGATGTACCCAATGTTCAGAATTTTTTTGGCACGAACGATTTGCTTGTTGTTAACAGAGACTCGAAGTCATAACCAACTGTGCCACATTAAATTATAATTCTGGAGTTTCAGAAGGTTATATTATATTAATTAAGAAAATATTTCGTTTGTTTAGGCTTTAACGTGTTTGTCGGAAGCACCCGAAGGAAGAAAACTACTCAAGGAACATGTCGAAAAGGTAACTATTGTTATATTTATGCCACAGTCACAATATCCAAACATCCGTAAATACTGATTGAAGGTTTTTTTACTACATTCATAAATTTCCCTGAACATCACATTTGTTTTCAGATAAAAAAACATGTTAAAGATCCGATACCTGCCGTGGTGAAAGCTTCTGAAATTGCAGTGAAAGTCATAACGTGGACACCTTAACATGTGTATGCTTGATCTGTGTAAATAAATTAGATCACAGATTCCAATATTTTGTACACTGAACCTGTGATACACTAATGATGTGTGAAGACCTTTCAAAAATAAAAAGCTAGTCAAAACATTCAATTTCTAGTTTTAGAATTGTCCTTATTCTATGACGGCATGATTTCGAACCCGACTGGTAGTTTCATATCAACTACCTTTTTCTTATTGTAGTCATTTGTGCGTAAATCCAACAGTGTTTCCTGCCGTGGCCTATCGCTGTTTAGAACACCATACATTTATTTTCATTATCTGTTTAAGCTGAATCTGAGTGGGATAACTTCTCGAACTGTTGTCGAAGCATTGTCAATAATTATTCGGGGGTAGCAAAAGCACTGTTTTACTCAGGTTGATTTACAAAGTCTTATCGATACGATAGTCCTTCAAGGTATATCCGGCGGCTCTTCATCTGAATCAAATTCAGCATCTTCATCTCGAATCCACGATCCATCCAATCCTTTTTTCCAACCAGCCCTGGAAGAATACGATAATAACATGTACGTTTGACTAAAAACGTCCGTGTCAAAATTTACATGGTAATTGGGGGGGGGGGGGGGGGGGTGGTCGGCATTGCCTTGTAATGTTAAAGGCAGCCGTCTGGTTACACATGCATATAAATGTAATTGGCGACACCTTTTTTTTTTTACCATATCTATATCTCAGTTCAATACAGTAACAATTTCAAATTCTTGCCCTCTCGCTTGCAAATACAGTTCCGCAGTTTTTCTTCTTTGCATCTCGGTTTCAGTAGGTGGGTTTATATGTTCAATGGCCTTGGACTTGAATTTAGATTTACACCCATTGTTTTGAGGGTGGACATGCTCAACAGGTTCACAGCTAGATTTGGAAGCTGGATTTCTTTTATCTTCCCTGCCAGCTTCATCAGTTAAACTATTTTTGAAACGTTTTTCCTTGTTGTCAAAACATTTTTGTTTTGTGTGTTTATCACTAATCGTTGATGCATTGGGATAATGCTGCCTTTTGCTTTTGTAGGGTTTCACTACCCTCGGCTCCTCTGTGTATGTTAACAAATTTCTGTGTCGTTGGTATTCTACTATTGTTTGAGCACCTCCCAAAGTCTTATCTAATTGTAAAACTGGACGTCGCTCTCCACGTTTTGATTTGACTTTTTTCACTGTCGGTCCATATCTTGGAGCAGTAAGCAAACTATGATGCTGATGGTCACTTTTCATTTCGGAAGCTGTACTGGTGGCTGGCAACTGAAAAGGTACAATTGCAATACTACGTAATGTCCCCGATTTATCACTGTTATACAGAGATGTATCCTGTTCCTTCCCGAGAATTTTCTATGACAACTTGCATTGTATTTTCTGAACAAAATGGCAGTTTAGAAATTTTCTAAATGTTACCTCGTTTCCTTTCATATAATGGTCATGTTGACGTTTCTGGATAAGCTCCCTAAGTTCAAGCTTGTTACCAAGGTGCTTTTCGGTTGCTAGATAAATGAAAATTTAAAAAAGAAAACTTTTGCCTAAAACAAAGATATCCGCTGTGACGTTTTGTCAACGTTTACAAGAAAAATTTACCAAATGCGTGTCTTTTGCCTTGTCTGTGGTGGGCTAACATCTGGGCAGTGTCAAAAATGGGCCGATGTGAGCATACAGTACAACAAAATCTGTAAAAGAAAAGATATTTGCAGTTATTCAAAATCAAAATGTCGCACTGCGACTACACAAATTACTTTGTGGGAAATGAAAAAGATCTTTAAAGACGCTCTTTAAGAAATATAAATATTACCTGCCGTTCTTCATTAGCAAAGCCTCATCTTCAGGGATATTCTCCGCAAATAGTTCGGTGATTCGTCTCTTCTGAAAAAATGACACCAAAAATATAGAGACTGAAGACTACAATTAGCCAATTTTCATGGCTCAGCTCAAACCAAGGAAAACGTTTCATTTTCATATGTTTTTCTTCTTACAAAAACACCTGTGTCTATTTTCTTCTTCAACCTTACCTTGAGCAATGAAAGCCAATCCTTGCTGTCGGCTTCCCTTTTAAATGCCATTTTGTGAGTGTAAGGTTCAACGAAACAAAAAGTAAACACACAAATCTATATTTTGCTCCATCAACAAAACAGCTGAAGCATGGAGTTAGTCTTGTGCCACTGCTTGTGATCTGTTACCAGTTTTGTGCTCTGTAATGAATGGAATAATTTCAGGTTGAACATAGAAGTCGACTACATTAACGTCTTTTGAAAATGTTGAGTCAAGCCTAATGGAAATCAGAAAAATGGCCATCATGCTTTCCCCACACACACACACAGTGCTGTCATGTCTGTGTGATCGGTGCACATAACGAACATGTCTGGTCGACTGAAACATACTACCACAGTACTTTCACCTGATGGCTAAACAAGATCTGTGCAATAGGGGGAACCTTAGCCTAAGCCTTAGGTAGTTACACTGAGGCAGAAATGTCAAGCTGCTATGCCAACTGAATGCACTCCAGGACCTTGTTTCTCTTCTTTTTTACCGCCCGCATCCGAAGGATCGGTCGGAATATATATGTCCTTGTTTCTCATTTCATCCATCCGAATTGATTGCCAATAGTTACTTTATGTGTACTTGATAGTTTATCCCGATAGTCAATTCGGCAGCAAAAATGAATAGATACACAACAGACCATGATTTGGCATCCGCAAGTTGTTGATCTGGGACAAAAGTTTCTGGCCGGAGAATGCTACGCATAGGCGGTGAGATCCACACTAGGTAGATTGTATGTGTGCTTCAAACGGTAAGTGCACTGATCTTACTGCCTATGGTGCTACGTTCGCCCCCGATAAAGGTTCAAAAACACACCCAAAAGCACAGGCTTCGTGTACGGTATAGTGTTTTTCGGTCTCCTTTCTCCCCATTAACAAGTACGATTGATAGAATGCTATACCGTATACGAAAAGCCTGTGCCCAAAAGGGTGAGTTACGATATAAGAAGTCCACATATCTTAAAATGTGTGCAGTAAAACAAGTGAATGACAACACATAACAGTCTCTGGACAAGTAAGCATTTTAAAGTGGTTCTAATTCGATGTAAAGCATGGGGATAGGCACAAAAATCACCGTAGATCTAGATCTAGACTACGTATTTACTACCAGCAGAAATCAAAGTTTCATGCTTCGGAAGTTGTTTAAAGTTCATGTTTTGTTAACTGCCCATTAGAATATCTATATTAGACTATCGTGTGCAAGATTCCCTACTGAATAGACAAATTAAACCATAATAATAATTACTTTCATCATGATTTATCTGAGTTAGAAGCCATGTTTAAAACCTATTGCCAAAACTGCCAAAACATGCTCAAGTATTGGGCAATGAAGAGGTAGACACCCAATCAATTCATTGCTTACAAACTGTTCGGGTCTTTCCGTGACAACAACAATTAGAGAAATCGTCTGTGTTGAATCAGAACGAAAAAAAGAAAGCAGTTCTAACATTCTAACATTCTAACATACACAATATCACCTTTGAACCACTGGACCCCTTTGGAGCATTATGTACCACTATGGACCCCTATGAGACACAATGGACCTCCACAATAGACCTCCTTAAGCTCATTTACATACTAAAAGGTAATTGGTTGCCCTCACCCATTTTTAGGAGAGCTGTTGTAAACAGCTGAGCTATTTAAATGGAAATACTTTTTGAAGAAATCTCTAGTTTTCTCACAAGATTCAGAAATTTAAAGTGTTTTGATTGGTTAAGATAATGCTTACATGATTCAAGAATGAGACTTGCTTAAAGAGACTTTGAAAAGTGGTGTACTCTTAAAGAGACTTAATTTCTGTGCTAAAAGAGACTTTGAAATGTGGTGTGTGGCTTAAAGAGACTTTTTGCTGTGCATTGAGCTCCTTAAAGAAACATTTTCTTATATGGCCACACCTATAGATCTCACAAGATCTCATTCCAGAAACAAGATGGGCTTTTTTCTGCTTAAAGAGACTTTTTGGCTAAACACAGAGCTCTATAAAGAGACTTTTTCCAATATGGCTGCACCCATAGATCCATAGATCTCACAAGATCTTATTTTGAAAATGAGATGTGCTATTTTTCTGCTTAAAGAGACTTTTCCACTACATGCAGAGCTCCTTAAAGAGACTTTTCCAATATGGCTGCACCCATAGATCTCATGAGATCTCATTCCAGAAATGAGATGTGCTATAATTCCAATATCAGCCAGGAAGCAGTGTGTAATGACACCCAAATGTGTGAAGATACAATACTAGTTTTGTCAAAAAATCTCTTTGAGCAAGGATATCCTTGGTGAAATTCTCGTTAACAAGACTTTTTGCCATAATGTCAAAGTCTACACAAAGAAGAAAAGTATCTTCAAGCAGATCTTACAAAAAATCACCAGAAATGAGATGTGCTATTTTGTCAAAGTCTCTTTAAGGAGCTCAATTCATAGCAAAACAGGGTTAACAAGACTTTTCCATTGAAGTCTCTTTGAAGAGCTCAACTCACAGGTGTAACCAGTCTTGTTTTTTCTTTAACTATTAATGCCAAGGCTTTCATCTTTACAGGTTGAAAGACCATATAGGAATTTATCTAAAAAGATTGATCATTAGGCTAGGTGACGGCTATTTTATTTCAAAATTGTAAACCCTTATATTTCTGTAGCTATTAAAGATACAAACATAGTGTAGCACATGTGGTTACCTCTTTGTCCACAATTTTGATTGGAATTCAAAAATACATTCTAGGAGGCTTGAAATCCATTTTCACAAAATATTAACCATCAACCATTTATGTAGTAATCCGCCAAAGTTTTACACAGAAGCACTTATATCTACTGAATGAGTGCGCACAGAGACATGAAACTTTCCAGGAAGAAAGGTACTAGGATGATTACTGTAACTTGAGCTACACAAAACTTGTCAATTGAAACTACCACCAGAGGGTTATTTTTAAATTTTAGGCATACTGCAATTGCATACAACAAGAGTAATTTCTAGTAAGGAATTCCATTAATGCAGTCATGTCTAGGGAGTGTAGATGAAGGGTTTTATATTTGTATTTGTATTTTCACAAACTTCTTCCTTGCTTGCAATTAGCTCTTGAATAATCAGGTTCCTCTTTTACCATTCTGTCAGCTATATCCATTAGTCCACATACTTCTGAAAAGTAATTTCTTTGATATGGAAACCATCAGGTATTACTTTCAATACTGGAGAGCAAGTTAAGAACAATGCTCCACACAGAATGGTTCTAATAATTCATGCCAGATAGAACTATGCATGTATTTGTAAAATTGATCTACTTAACTAATATTTTTTTAATCATTCCACATCACAAGGCAGTTGTGCAGGACCAAAATTGTACAGTTCCTAAAGTGCAACAGTTAAAAGGTGATGTCAAAATTTCTGTAAATCTCAGTGCATTTGCAAATGACTACAATATTGACACATATTTATGAATTAGAAAGTGTTTTAACTTCACAGAGCTTTAAATGGATATTAATAGACTAAAGTGAATACCAAAAAAGCTGAAATTATTTAATTTGGAAGTAAAAAAACAACTAGATGTCATTCAAGAAAGTTTTGTGTACAGGGTGAAATATTTGAGAGTGCATCTAGATCAGCATCTAATTTTTAGCAGAGCTGTTTCAACAGCTTTGCTCTTTAAATGGAAAATTTTTTGGGTGAAAAATCTCACAATATCTCACAAGATTTGAGAGAACGGAGCACTCTGATTGGCTGAGAGGGATGGTCACATGACTTTACAGAGATATTTGGGAAGGCAACAATCTGTTTGGTTGTTCCCACTTGGGAACAACATGTGGGAGCAATAGAAATGATAAAAATCAGCCAAAAAATTGGTATCTGTCACTGGGGGTAGTCCGAAAGTCATTGTTTCCAGGTTTAATTGCTTGGTATTAGCCATAAATGACATCATCATGCATCGTTTCCATCCCTGCTGACAATTGTATTTGCCTGCAAAATGACACAAAAGTTATGAATATCAGATTAATTACCCCTGGTGACAGGTATCATGTCTACCCCCATCATTCCCACATGATCCCTGTCATTCCCATATGGTCTCTTGTTGTTTCTTTGTTGTTTCCGTGTTGTTCCCTCAACAAACATTATGGTATTTGGTCTAATTCACTGAATATTCAGTGAATAGAAGCTGTTACAACTGTCTGGATCTTGTACAGATCTCATTAGCTTAGATTGAGTCTGTAGATCTAGTATGAGATATAGTTTGTGTAGATCAACCCTCCACAAATGCAGTCTAGATCTGCACAAACTAGATCCAGACAGGTGAGATCTACACAGACTAGCTCAACATGGACTAAATCTTCATAGAATAGATCTATCAGAGACATACATGTGAACTACTTCCCACAGAGGAGACCTCTAACACTCTGTTGTGCTCTATTTACAAAACTGAAGCCACATGCAGGACCTCTTGGCAATACACCAAGAGGCAAAAAGACATTTGCCTCATTGCTCACTGTGTACTTTCCTTGTATATTTTTGTTAAATATTTGCACACAAATACTGTAAATTTCATCCAGGTAGACTATAATACATTCTAGAAAAACTATTACATTGGTAAAATTTCATTCCAGGTATTTTCATGAAATTTGAAATGTTTGATGATATGTAATGCTAAGTGGCAGCCATTGAACAAAGAGGTAAAGTGTGGCTTCAGTTTTGGCTGCTGTGTTAGAGATCTAGGTTTTTTCAAGTGGGGCAAGTAAGTGATACTGCAGCAACATGCTCACTGTATCAGAGTGACAATTTAAGTCTATGAGATCTATACAGGAAAAATCTATATAGACTAGATCTACACAGGCTAGATGTTCCCTGACTAGATCTACACAGGCTAGATATACCCAGACTAGTCTGTGTAGACCTAGTGTAAAAACATAGTTTATGTATCTAACCAAGATGTATCTTACACTAGACCTACAGACTGAATCTATGCAAACTAAATCTTTTTAGACAAGATCTACATTATACAGAGACTATGTCTGTAGACTAAACCTACAAAGACTATTCTGGGTACATCAAGCCTGTGTAAATCTGGTATATGTAGATCTGGCCTGCATAGATCTATTCTATGAAGATCCAGTCCATGATGATCTAGTCTATGTAGATCTCAGCTGTCTGGATCTAGTTTGTATAGATTTAGACTACATCTGTGGAGGGTAGATCTACACAAACTGTATCACATACCAGATCTACAGACTCAATCTAAGCAAAACAGCTCTGTATGAAGCCTTCTGGCTTCCTTGTTAAAGTTTATATCAAAGCCAAATGCAGAATAGTAATGTTAAATTTTATGAAAATAAAAAAATAGTACCCTGAATAAAGTTCAGAAAATACTTCCCATTTTTAGGAAGTCAGAAAATTCTGACCAAAGTTTTACAATGGTCGTCTATCAGAAATGTTTTTTTTAGTTTTTCAAGTGTCTGGAAAAAGCATTACTTGCACCAACTATTTGATGGTACATAATAATTTCTGATAGTAGAGAGAGACAACCTATGTGGAAATATGACAGTTTAAATAGTTTGCCAAAAAGTTGGTCATTTTAAAATTTCAAATACACATAATTATTGAAATATCTCCATGTTGGATCTCCTTTCTGTTAGAAATGATTATGAACCATCAAATAGTTGGTGCAAGTAATGGTTTCTTCCAGACACTTAAAATAAAAATAAAATAAACAAAAAAATTAAAAAAAAATTCCCATAGACACCTATTGTAAAACTTTGGTCAGAATTTTCTGACTTCCTAAAAATGGGAAGTATTTTCTGAACTTTATTCAGGGTGAATAAGGTAATATTTGGATAAAAAATCAAATTAGCTAAAGAACCTGGAAAGTAAACTGTTACCAATATTTTTACTATTTATTTGGGTCACTAAAGTTAGGCTCCCATGGGTCAGCACAGGAGCATTCAGATTCATATCTCAAGAGGTGACAGCAGAATTTCATGGGTTTTAGTTCATGACTGGGCCCAAAGAGTGGAAGGAGTTGCTGGCTGTAATGCTGAAATGAACACCAGTACCTTGTCAGAATTGCAGATAATCAGCACCTCTGATGAGTTGCTCACACTGAGAAGAATACAAACACACAGCTTCTGTACAGTCTTTATTTATACTCCAAAGACTGGTGAAATGAGTTACAATGAGGGGAGTCCACATGCAGGAAATAGTAGGCCTCCATCAAGTCCATAGAAGACAAACAAATAGATTAAGCCATAGTTCACACAATGCAGACAATACAGTTCAATTACACTGGATTAATAGTTGACCACACACTTGAGGAGCAGTAGAATAACAGCCTGGAATAACAGCTAAGATACTCTGAAATAGAAAGGTAATCACTAACTAACAAGTTCAATCTGTATTTTGAACTTACAATGAAATACAAGAGTTACAATATACTTGCAGTTACTTGTTAAGTGGTTACTAGGTTTCTATAAAGTACTAAGTCACAGGTTGATATGGATGAGGCTTCAGCTCCACCTGCCTTCCAGGGACTGAAAGTATTGCCAAAATGCTTAAATTGGTCAAAACAGCCAATTTAGAGTGCTTTCAGCTTTCCTTAAGCAGGGGGAGTCTGAGACTCTATCCATTTACCTGAAAAGTTCCTGCTGTTTGCTATTTGGCACCTTAACAATCTGGTGGTTCTCTGGAGGTCCTATTTTCTGGGAAGCACTCATTGCTGAAATATCCTTAACTAACCACAAAGATATCAAGGCTACTGCAGAAAGATCAACTATTTCAGATTGGTAACATTCTCATCTCATTTGAACCACATGTTGCTCTTGTAAGGTAGGGGGGGGCTGAGTAGGGATATCACTCATACTTGCAGTACTCTGCCAGACATAACCTCACATGCATGACTGTACATATGATATAGCACCTACCTATCTCATAAACTTGTTAACCAAAGATTAAAGATTAAGATCCTGAGATCCAATGATTCAATCAAATACATTGTTCCCTTCATTAGAAGATTATTGTATGATGCTCATCCAGTGTTGTGAACAAGAACTACTAACCAAACTGCTTCTTAAATTAAGAAACATCCATATGATTGACAATTTTAAGAGCAATCTCTGACAGGCCCATAGTGGTCTATAATGTTTCATAGGGGTTGCTAGTGGTATATAGTGATCCATAGTGTTTTGCAGGAGTCCACAGTGCTCTTTGTCTGTACAGCTTCAGGTGATGGCCTCAAGTTGGTAGACTTGAACTGCCATCATGTTGCTTTGGCATGAAGTCTACTATTGCATAATCATATTTCCCAGTCATTAGCTTGTATCTTTCAATCATGTCCATCTTAGTCTTCTGAATCATAATGTAGGAAGTTTCAACTTTTCTAGTCTTTCTTCATAAGACAAGTTCTTGAGTGCTGGTAAATATTTAGTAGCTCTTCTCTGGATATTTTCATAGCTGCTATATCTTTTATTTGGTTGATGTACTTATGTTATTGAACTTGAACATGAAGTAATCCTGTTCAGGTCATAATAGACCTCTATGCTGGGCTCTCTGTGATAGTATCCTTATATTCTGAGGGTTTTTGTCTTCTTTGCAATCTTCTTAATGTACCATCCCCATGGTGGGCCATGGACTCTGTAGATGTAGCTTCTTGATGGATCACATTCTTCTTTTCTTTTGGCCTCATTGATTAACTCTT
>JBCAUG010026642.1:0-10452 GCA_038406175.1 Haplosyllis leylae
CTTCAAATGAAGCGGCTGTTTTTGTTGTTCTTTCTTGCGTAACTACTCCGTGTGCTCGGGCTACCATAAGTACCTGTTCAGCCGCCCCAACCTTACGGTAGGAGGTCTGCGTGTTTAGGCATTTTCGGACAGCTGCCCGCCTCTCCACTTGGAAGGAGAGGCTAGTATTAAGGTTGACTGCCAGCAGGCGCACCTCCTCGCTTTGCTGGCACGACATATATAAATAATTGTAATTATAATTGTAAATAATGATTATGACGTCATCATTTTTAATGCCCACCCGCAATGTTGTTCCGTTCCCTGCAGCTTCTGGAATTTATTACTTAAACTTTTTCGATCTATTTATCACGAAGACATTTTAAATGTTATCATGTAAACTTTTTAAAAGTTAAACATGTGCTCATGTGACACCACATTGATAACTGTAATAACTTTGGTTGAGTCATACCCAGTTCCTCTATGCATGACAGCGCAAGGAAACCAAAACGGCTCTTTCCTTAGTACTATAATTTCCTGTTTTTCATATCATAATAGTCCACAGTTTGTGTTTTGGATTTCCCACTATAATGCATATACTTCACGATAGTTTAAATAAGCAGAAAATTTTAATATTTTTCAAAAACCTTTAAAAATCCCCCCACACAAATTTGAGCAATGATCGCCTTACATTACATTTTCAACCTTCAACATTTAATTGAACAAATTATCTGATTTGATTTTATTTTCTGTTTTTATGAATTTTGTCACAGTTATTATTACACATACTAAATTCCTTTTTGGAACCAAAATAGGGCGAGGCCCTGAGCAGTCAACCAAGAAGACAGTTCTTTAGAAGCCATTAACCGTGACGTATTTGGTGTTGAACCTAAAAAATTTAGTGCAAAATATGCATCATGTGTCAACCGTATTAAAAGTTCGTAACGAAGTCGTGAAAAGCAACCCACACGTAACGTACATGAGTCAAATTTATTTTGTTTAAGATCAAATCTAAATGGAATCCTCTTTAAACCTTTTATACTAAGTGTGAACGGATACAATTATGTTTAATGTACATACGATACCAAAGATATCCATCGCAATGATGGTACTTGGAAGCATTTTTGGTGTCATAGCTTTATCAACTGAGTACTGGGGAAAACTAGATCCCACATCTGTTCGAGGTAGGCTAACTTAATATATTTTGAATCAGCACACGAACAATATCCTGTGAAGATAAATCCGTAGGAAGTAATGGTTGCACTCATTTCTGCAATGTGCGGCGTTGTCGCGATGTGTAAATTGCAACTCGCCCACGTAATGGGGTCTCCAAAAATTGTGCAAAAGCAGCGCGCGAGCTGGAATATACAACGCGCGTTGCAGAAATGAGGATGACCATTGTCAATCACAGAGAGCCTGAATAAATGATAATCTGATTCCACTCTGCCCGAGCTCGTAGAACGAGGGGAAGTTTCTTTTGAAAATGCAAGTATCAAGGAGTGAAGAATTCCATTTTGGTGACTCGTTAATGTAGGGGTATCCCCAAGGTGGGATGGGGTACCAGCTAAGGGGGATAGGTACCAGATAATGGGGGGTGGGGTTCCTGATAGGGGGTGGGGTACCAGATGGGGGGATGGGGTACCAGATATAAGGAGGATGGGGTACCAGATCCTGCCCCTGCTCCTGTCTGGTAACCCAGTCTGGCCCCTGGTCCCACTGGCCACACCCTCTGCCCCCATCTGCCCCCTGCTCCCACCTATCCCCTCCCAACCCCCATCTGGCCCCTGCTACCACCTGGCCCCACCCCCTGCCTACCCTGTCTAGCACCTGCTCCCAGCTGGCCCCACACCCTGCACTCCCCCATCTGGCCCTTGCTCCCATCTGGCCCTACTCTCCTCCCACCCCCCATCTGGCCCTGCTCCTGTCTGGCCCCCACCCCCACATCTGGCCACCCCAATCTGGGTACCCTCAGTCTGCCCCCTCAATGTTTGTTTCAATCTCACCTCATGTGGTTTCAATCTCCCTTCATATGCTCCCATCAATGCAAAAATAATATATTTCACCTCAGGTGGAAAAATTCCCAAAATAGTCATGAAGCAACCCCATTTATATCAATAAGGTAACTCTCTATGAGTCACCAAACATTCAAGTTTTTCCATAATTGGTTTTAGATTCTATAGATTCTGTAGATTCTACAGAACCAAGAGAGAACTTAAAAAATCCAGTAGCAAAATGTTACCCCCAGCAGGAGTTGAACCCAGGCAACTCTGACTGTCGTGTCCTGCATGCTACTGTCTGAGCTAATTCCCCATTTTTCTGGAAGTCTCAACCCTTAAGATCCTTATGTAGTCATGTTCTATTGTTTCCAAAAATTCTAAGTCCAAGAATCAATACAGCATGACTACATAAATATCTAAAGGGCTGAGACTTCCAGCACATAGGGGAATTAGCTCCTTTAAATAATTGTGTCGATAGGGAAGGCAATTGCAATTACATAAACCTCCACATACTGCTACCAATATATGAAAGACGCCACAAATACAGTCCTCATAAAATCAAATGAAAGTACATAGAATTTCTTGAAGCGAACCATTAATGCATTTAAATCTAAAGTTCAAAAATTTAGTTCGAAATTTAGTTCGAAGCGTCCTCTAAATCCGTTATAAGAATATGTTATAAAATATGTTATAAGAATGACATAATTTCAATTTGATGTGAGTAGTTTCTATTTGCAGCTTTTTCCCCAAAAACTTTGAGCGGTAACTGGGGTATGTTTAGAGTGTGTTTGAAATCTGTGGTCTCAGGACAGATTGTACAAGTACAAAGTGAATGCAAGTCGCCGGATTCCTACCCTCGTGAGTACAAAAACCTCCAAATTACTCGCATTCAAGATTAATGCCTTCAATTTTTTTATTTCTCCCCTGGAAGAACACACTGTTTTTTTCTACAGAGTATTGGAACGCAACACTGGCTTTCGAAATTCTTGCCTTGGTGTGCAGTTTAATACCCATCCCAGTATGGTGTATCTGGGTGTTCTTCCCCAAGCCTACAGAATTTCCATGGCTAAAGATAATGAAGATAGTTACAATAACGTTTGTGTGTTTAACAGGTACTGCTATCAAACCTTTTTGTTTTCAAAATCCAGAACATAATTTTACAAGGATCAATGTTGCATGCATTGCTTGTCAATTGAGTTCTTCACGATAAGCGTTTCTGTCAGATTATCTGACAGATCATTGTGCAGGGAAGAGCAAAAAAAAAAATTCATCAAAAATGGCCCCCAGTGGGGTTTGAAACCAGGACCTCCGGATCCTGAGGCCAATGCTCTACCACTGAGCTAAGTCAGCATTAAGTTACCAACCTGAATCTTCATGGCCTTTATAAAGTCATGCTCTATTGATTATAGAAATGAACAAAGTCCAACATGTGAAGTGGTGCATGAAACAAAGCTCACTTCAGAAATCTCCTGCCCAACAGATCTCCTCCCTGACTCAGTTGGTAGAGCATTGGCCTGAGGATCCGGAGGTGCTGGTTTAAAACCCCACTGGGGGCAATTTTTGACAAACATTTTTTTGCTCTTCCCTGTGTAAAGACCTGTCAGATAATCTGACAGAAACGCCTTTCGTAAAAAACTCAAATGGTAATTCAGGGAAAAAACGGAATTTCCCTAAAACGTTGGTTTTCGATGGACAATAAAATAAGTTAAGTTTGGGTACATTCTTGTTCGTAAATGCGTGGTCAAAATTAGGATTTGGGCAAATTTCTGTCCAAGTTTGAATACCCTTGTGAAAGAGCTGCCTCTGAAAATCAGTAGGTGTAGCCACATCATAACATGTAACACTTGAATTGTGGGTTGTTAAATGTCAATAATCAACTGGAACAAAAGAATATGATCTTTCTCTTCCCGTTCAAATATAATGAATAAGAATGTAATATTTAAAATAAATGACAAAGAATGCAATACTCGTGTCCAGGGAGTGCCAATTCATACTGATGACAAGATCTGCTGACACCTAACATGATGTATTGTATGTTTTGAAGCTTTTTTCCATTCTGTGGCTGTTTCTGTATGGAGTGCCAAGGATGAAGGACCAGAAGAAGTGAAACAACGGGGATTTCGTAAGGCATCTATATCCACCTATTACAATTTCAAACAGTTTTATTTATGACTCGACATCTGTTTAAATTTTCCAGAAAGAAGTTTCAAACAATAGAGGTTTCACACAAAAATACAAGCATATCATACTTTTGTAGGTGTAAGAACCGGATTTTCCTGGGGATTCGCTATATTCTGTATCATATGGCAGATACTCATCATGGTACCAATGCAGATGTCACTACCACGCTATAAGAGAAATAAAGTTGTGAAACAACCAACACACCCGTTGTTCCGCCCAGATCCAGAAGGAGGTGGTATAGTAATACCCGAAGACGTGGAGTCAAGCAAACCGAACATATTTCCCACAGCTTCAAGGTCGTTCTTGGATTCGTTGCCAGATGAAAGAAATGTTTATGTCTATGATGAGGAAGAAGGAGCTATTAAACCTAAAACTGTTTCCCGTAACACAGGAAGCCGAGTGGCTCAAATGATGGGAAATACATGGGGTAAGCAACCAGCAGCGAAATCCAAACTACAAATGCTGAAAGAAACTTGGGGAAAGAGGAATACTTTCAAATTCGGACTTGGGACACGTTCAAAAGCAAGTGGTGCAGAACAAAACGACACTGTGTCTAAAATTACCGGTGAACCCACACAATCTACCTCAACAGGTGAGCTGAAAGCAGACAATTCAGTGCCTCTATTTGTTAAGTCATTATGGAATACTCACTTCAAGAAAGATGAAATAAGGGATAATTACGAAATTGAAAGTGATAATAGAGTAACGAAAAGATGGGAAGCAGAAACTTCGGAGGGAGCAGTGGGTTCTAACTTCAGTTGGAAAAGAGAAAGCTCAGAAAGAAAGGATTACAATGATGATGACTATGGCGAAGTAGAAGAAATTGACGATGATGATGTCGCTAGTGATGAAGAAGATGAAAATGAGGGAAAAGTTTATAATATTCCTTCCTCAAGTGAAGACGATGGAGATGCAGAGCGTGTTGTTACTGTACCTAATCCAAACATTGTTTATGAGAAAAAGATTGTTGAAAGAAAGAACTTCAACGTTCCTGGCTATGAGGGAGGAACAGATATCCTTGACCATGAACATGAAAATGTTCCTTCCCAGGAGCCAAACTTTTCTTTTGAAAAGAAGGTAATTGAACGAAGGAATTACAATGATGTTTCTAGTGCAGAGGAGGAAGACGAAGACATCAACGACAACCCCGTGGTAACAAATAGATCTGCAAAGAGACAAGCACCCGGTATACCCGTCACCAAAGAATCAAGTCACCTTCACCGAGGAATGTCAGACGATCGTTCTAGTGTTTCAGATGAAATGTACACATACTCGTATGAAGAAGGACTTGATACCTGTGGCACTTCACATTCGCCCACCACGCCCAGGACTCCAACAGATGAGGTCATGGTAAATCCATTGCAGTTCATACCAAGTGTGAAATTGGAAGTAGATATGAACAATGTTCCCAATATGCCCAATGAAAGTAGTGATGGTGCGGATGGTAACTCATGGGCAAGGCCTTACGAGGATAATAGTACTACCAATGGAAAACATGATTATGAAAATTTTGCATATCTTCATGACATGAGCGATAGTGAACATAATGTTACAGAGATATAATTTTCGTTGGCAGTTTATATCAGTTGCCAATGACAATGCCACATCCCAAAATACCTCGTTTTGAAAAAAAAACTTTAGTACTGAAGTAAATAAAAAGGCAGTGTCAAACAATTCCTGTCATCTTCCTCAGTACAAAATAAAATGCCTCCCTTGCCGCGAAAATATGTTGGTTCGAAATTTAAATGAAAACTTCAGTTGAGACCCTGTCTAGAAGTTATAACGCAGGGTCGATAAAGCAAATTGAAACATACAGACCAGAGTGTAGTTGTGCGGTAAAGTTACCAGAGACTTTGATTCTTTTCACCAGCTAGAGTGTAAATATCAAGGTGAATAAAACTATTAAGGTGGTCTACATAATGTTCAATGGGGCTTCTGGTTTGAAACACTGCAGACGATAAATGATGCACTGTAAACGTTTTATGATTTTTATCCACAATGAAAATAATAAAGATATCAATGAAAGTACAAGGTACGTGCTTTGAAATTATTGATGCATGTGAGAAGATTAAAAAAAAGAAAGATGTATTAAGGAGAAGCTAATTTTGAAGATATTTGGATTTTTATCGCATTAAATTTAGTGACACGCACCCGGCTTTCTTTGTTAATTTCAGTGATTTGCTAGTCATTTCGTTAGCAACAGTGATTATTTCCCACACAGTTGTAGATTTATTTCTACATTTAGGTTCGCATCAAGTTTATTTTGGTACACTCCAAGCACTTTTTATCCAATATTTTTGTCTTCTAAAGTTTAAGGTTCTCTTTTAAAATGTTCCTTTGGGGATATTGTTACGGTACATCCAATCCCCTAACAAGTCATTATCTTCCTTTTCTTCTGCTTCTTTAATTTCTTTAAGCAATTGCTTTTTTGTATGTTTTTGTCAGGTAATGTGCTATGTTTATTTTGTTGAATGGGATTTCTGATTCTCTTCTTTTTATCCAAATTCTAGAGTACATCTTATTTTATATCTTTTTTTTAGTGAGATGAGTTTGTCATCTGTTACCTTCCCCAGTCTGATCATGACTTTGCAAAATCCAATGACGAATTTCTTGGTATCCTCTTTCCTGTCTTCAGGTTCAGACTTCTTTGATTCAAGAACTCAAATACAATTATGTTTCTCCTTCTGTTTTGCCTTTCTTTCTCATCATTATCTCTTTTCTTCAGTCACTTTTTCATCTGTTCTCTTCTCTAGTTTGTTCATGATATCTGCCCAAGTCCTTCCTTTATACTGTTTTCTGTCAGCTATTTTATTTTACTTTCATGTTCTTCTACTTTTCTCTGGATTTTTCTACTTTCTTCTGGACGATGAATTCAGTAGATCTTATTTTCTGATTCAACTCCTTGGTGTATACCTTTTACTTTTCTTCAATGTTTATATCTTAAGCTACGGCTTTTTGGCTGGTAATTTACAGGTTTACAATACCAGGCTACATTACCTGCATCTTTACTACTTAGAAATTTATAACATGCATCAGCAATATCTGCACATCATATGTTGCTTTCCTTTTTCCTTGCTTTTCCTTTGCTCCTTCTACTTCTTCAAAATTTCCTAAGTTATTTCCTACTTTTACAATATTTCTAATCTGCTCTATAATTTGTACTAGTCTTTTTTCTCTTTAGCTTCAGTCTATTTATCTCAGCTTAAAGTTAGTAATAAGTACTTCCATGTTTTGTATTTTCAACATTCTTCTATTGTGTTTCTAGGTTGGTAACAATGTGTAGCAGTCAATGTTCTACTAAGTTTACTTATTTATCTGATAATCTTCTATTTGTACATGTTTTCCTTGTTGATTTAGTTGCTCCTAAGTTTTAGTTACCGTTCTTCATTCTATTTTGGCTGTTTCAGTGTTCTTACTTCACGGGAAACTAACACTTTAGTTTTGTTGTTTTTGATTTGCTGCCACTCATTGTCAACCAGAACTGTCCAGAATCTTTTCTCATTTCCAGGGTTAGGTCCCTGTAACAGTCCCTATCCTGTATTTCCTCATAGCAACATTGCTCTCAATTTAAAGATCTCTGAGTAAAAGTGGCCGTTTTAATGTTAGAGAAAGTATCTCAGTGATTTTTGATTTTGCAATTATTGATTTGTTCACACGTTTTGGTTACATTTAATGACGTTTACTTGGAGAGAAATACATTAAATAGCTGTAGTAAGTGACAAAAACATTCAAGTGGGCCACTGAAAGATTATTTCACCGTTTAATACATTGATATAGTCTGTGCCAACAGAGAATTGTTTCTTCAGAAGTTGTTAGCTTTACAAAGATATTCCTTTGAATGAATATGAAAGCAATTCAGCTGGAACCAATGAAGCATGACAGAAGTTTATTTAAATCATTCAAAGCCTGACACTTACAAGTAAATCTACAGGAATTTAAATTTTTGAAATTTATTGTTGTCTTATTAGGTAATTGATTTAGATTAATCTCCTGATTCAAAATAGGAAAACTAAAATTATAATCAATCTCATTTCTAATTAAAAAAATTATGTTCATCTCTATGATTACCAGAAAGATGCACACAACAGAAGAGACAGAAGTTACTCTGCATGGTAAATGATGACAACAGATGGTAACATAAGCTATTTGACAGATTGCCGCGATTCTGTTACGATATTCTGAAGATACAAATCAACATCTATTTTGAAATTATGTTGCGTTACACCTACTAGAAACTGTAGAAAAATACCTGAACAATAACATAGGTAATCCTCATCCTGGTTCTCATTAAGAAAGATTTGGATTTATAATGTAATTCACACAAGCGATGGGATACTTCTGGTGGGATACTTCAGCTACATATATATACCAACTGTTGAGCGCGGTATATACCTTTCTCATAACTAAAACATATCATTTTCTGTCAGCTGCACAGTTAATCAATCCAAGTACGCAACTAAATACTTTAATATATAAGTTCGCATCGATTCCATATTGGAGTCTTTTGTCTTTGTGAAAATGGTCATTAATGGGTCCATTAATTCCATTCTAACTGAATGACAATACGTGACCTAGTTGAGGGCAACAAATCTGTCACGCTTGAAATTAGCGCAGCCTCGGACAAAGAAACAGCAAAACCAACTTGACATGGACTGGTGAGTTTCGGACCTGCTTCGTGGGCATCAGTTAGGCCGTATCCCTTAAAAACTGTAAGTAATTTTTGGACAGTATTTTAACTAATACTTCACCTTATTGAAGGATACTCTGGGGTCTTGAACATAATAAGGACATCAGTTGATATTTGCATTAAAGATTTTACATTTCACTGATTCCGTAAGACCAGACAAGCAAAATTACAAACATTGAAATAGATTGGCAGAGCAAATTATCAAATTTTAAATGTGACAACATTTCTTAAAATTTTATATAAAATTCCTTATTTAATACGCAGTATGCAGAAGGCAAATACAACAGGTTGTGCAATAGTTGTATTCACTTATTTCAGCTGGTGCAGCAATATCTTCTCAATTAAATCTGAATGTATGTACAATGGTAATGACAAAATTGACATATGGATGGAACCTGGAAACATGAAACCTATTTATCTATTAAGAAACCCCTTTACAAATATCCTTTAAATAGTAATGATACTACATCATCGACACTTCCAGAGAACATGTACTTAACCTGAAATGTATCTGAAACATGACACCACACCCCAATGAAGTGATGGTGCGACTAGTCTGAATAATTATGTGAATCTGTCCCGGTTGGGAGGTCAAAAAGCACATGAAAGGTCAGGCTAAACATGGTTTAAACAAAATTAACATGATTAACATGTTTTTGTGGTTCTATCACTCTACTCATTTCTGAAGTCAATTCTTAACTAATTTTCATGTAACATACATCATTTTAAAACTTATGACCTCCTCACAAAAATATAAAAACATTGCCCATACTTGCCAACATTCATATTTTGGCAATACTTTTGGGTGTCTTGGCAATACTTTTAGGATACATGTTATAGTCCTCTAGTGACATAATCACATCTCATTTCTGTAGAAAAGGTTCTTAGTTTCAAAATGATGGTGTTACATTAGAATCGGTTAAAATTGACTTCAGAAATGAGCCAAATGTGAGACAACCTTAAATTTGGACATAATCATGATAAATTTTACAACTTTACTAAATCACTTAAAATTGCTTATTTCAGGATCTGGGGATTATTTCCTTTACAAAGTTTTGCCATTTTTAGGTGGTTTAAGTTTACACTTAAACCACCTTATGGGATCGCGCATGGCAACTTCTTTTCGGCAATTTGGGACACTTGCCATTGGAATTTTTTGTCAAATTTGGACTCAGAACAGCTTATGACATCTCCTATGACCCTTTTTGGTCAATTTTGGCTATGTAAATTTTTGGTGACTCCAGGGCCATTCAAGTATTTTGGCCAAAATGGGGTGCCTTCAGAAAATCAAAGTTTTCTTGATGAAGGAGTGATGACTCATCGAAATGTGATGGGGTTTTAGGTGGGCAGATGACTAGGCTATATGATGGTACCATTTTTATGGGGGTGTGACACACTTAGGGGGCCACCACAGGGCATTGAAAATAAAGGTTTTTTTCATTTTTGGATACATGTGCGACAGCTTAAAGGGTACTCAAGATTCACCGATTTGATCAAGATTCAGGCCATAGGTGTAGGCTGGGGTGTTCTAGATACCTTGGTTTGCATTTTTGAATATCTCACCGATTGGCCATTTGCTGGGCCGATAAGTCTCAACTTCTTGAAATTTGT
>JBCAUG010026653.1:0-10452 GCA_038406175.1 Haplosyllis leylae
CCCTGGGACTGAGGACCCCCCTTGGGAGCAAGGACCCCCCCCCCCCAGGACTGGGGACCGAGTACCCCCCGGGACCGAGTACCCCCCCCCCCTGGGACCAGACCTGAGTACCCCCCCGGACCGGACCTGAGTATCCCCCCTGTTAACCTGTGAAAACATAACCTCCCTCCGTACTACGTACGCGGTCGGTAACAATGACTGCAGCTTAAAGTAGGCTACTGATCATAAAAGTGCCAAGGCATATTCCCCAAATACCATAGACTTCCTCTTTCAATCACTGAGCTAACTCTAAACGAGCCAGCAATAATGTGAAAGTAGTATTGTAGGGGTCTGCATCTGTTCAACGCCTGTCATGTTTAGTAACTATTCGCAGAATTCAAGGGACCGCGTAAACCAGGTTGTCACGGTTACCACGCCAGTTATTCTTGGAACAAATTAGCCATAGTTCTTTGACAGCTTCTCGCATTCAGCTTTCAAAAACAGAATTTTTACGTTTCTTGTTAAATCTTTGACTGATCTTCTCGGAACAGATTTCTCACTGTTCGTCGTATTTCAGGGCTGGAGCAGCGGTTCTATAAGACGGACCCAGACTGCATCGCGGCGGGGAAACCTCTCCCAGAGTTCGACCTCTACATCAGCACGGTGCTTCCTTTGGAGAACAAGGGTATCAGGTCGGTAATACGTTCACTTGAATAACCCTCTAATTGCAGGGACCCATTAAATCAATTAAATAGGCAGTGCTCATCCGAACTTTTCTGCAAGGGGTGTGATGTTGGGGTGGGAGGTAAAGACGACGAAACTGTTCGGGATACGCACAAATGGTTCGGTTACTACGGGAAACCAGCCACACTGAGCAAATTTCTTTCTTGGAAATGAGCATTTCTTGTTGACATCAATTGTAAGAAAGTTTGGTCGCCGCGGGTATCGCTTGCAACGATGAATTAAATGAATTAAACAGGACAGCCTCGCATTAACATTATGAGTCAATTCCGACTGCGCCCTTCCCCCCAAACCCCCATCCTTGTCATGCCCGAGCAGACCCAGCGAGGAGAGGGGAGAGTCACCTGGACCAGGGTACACCCCCCCCCCCGCCGGACAGAATGACCTGGACCAGGGTACCCCCTCACCCTGTGAACAGAGAAACACCTGTGAAAACCCTAGCTTCCCTGGTACTACGTCCATGGGCGGTAATTATTGGCGGTAGGCGGGACCCAGTGTAGTTGGTGCGATGTGTTCGCATGATATCATGTGCTTGGTGAAAATTACCAATTACCGCAAACGAGTATTATATTAGATCTACTATCCACGCATCTTTCACTTATTCCTTCCTGTTAAAACGATGAATCCCAAATGTCATAATACATTTTCTCTATCAGCTTTGATCATAGAATATTATGGTCCGGGTTGAGTTTCCTTTTTTCGACGACACCAAGGTCCTCATTCTTCTGGACTTGCTGACCATGCTCTTCCAGACCTATTCCTAGCTGGTGGGGAGGGGGAGAGCTGTGGGAGGCATGGGCCATTCTTCCTGGCTGGTCCTTCTTCTACTAGTCATTCCTACGTGGTCCTGTGGGGAGGAGGCAGGTAACCTACCTACCTGTCTTGGGGAGGAGATTAGGCGAAGAGTCAGGTGGACTGACACCTTCTTCGCCCTTCCCGCGTGGACAGACAAACACCTGTGGAAACATTACATTCCCTCGTACTACGTACGTGGTCGGTAAAAATTCTGTTTCATCTGGTAATATCTGTTACAAAACTTTGCGTGTAGAAATGTAGACCAAAACTACAAAGTGGCTGAAGAGTTGCGTTACTCGTCACCGTCTGTTTCACCCATGCTACGCAATGTGTTTCCTTTAAATGTAGAAATAATCTTACGTTGTAAATGAGAAAGGAAGAACCCAGGAAATGTTAACTGCTTGTTTATATTCGACAAACAAAAAATAGAAAACAACCCTTTATTCTATTCTATCTCCTGAATGATCTGCATATCTACTGCTCCACAGATATCTTCAGGTATTGCACAGGTGTTCTAATTAATCAGATTGATCGATGTGTTTAAAAGATAAACATAAACGAAATTCAGTCAAACTGACATTGTTTTCAAGGTCCGGCTCGAAAAACAAACCGAACAAAAAATAAATTAGGCGTTTTTGTACGTTTGATAGCTGCTCAATACAGATGCCACTGAGGATGTGGGCGAAGGATCTGATAGCGTGTGAAACTATTTGATCCCATCAGTAACCATCTGTAACTATCTGATAACATTTAAAACTTATTACTGTGATCTGGATAAAGCCACGTCTCTGTTACACATAGATCCAATCTGAAAAAAATACAAATTAAGAAATGTCATCGAAAGTGGATTGAAAGTGAAATGTGCCTAAGTAAGACGGAAGTGTAACAGAGGCGACATCATGCGGTGATATTCTCAACGAACAGTTATTGCAAGGCAGGACAGATGACAGTGGCGAATTTAGGATTTCCGAGCCAGATGGCGCCACAACCCCAAAGGGGAGGGGGCGCCAACCTACTTTTTGACCAATTTTTCTCGAAAACTGCGTCCCATGCGCTCCCCAGATCCACTGAAGTCCATTGTAAGAGGAACGGGGAATTTATCATTTTGCCAGACAGGGAAAAAAATACAATGAATTTACCAAAAAGCAAAAAAAAACATATTTTTACAAAGCAGGTTTGAAATACAACGAGCACCCGGTTGTAGCGAACAGATTTATCATTGGCAGTGTAGAACGAGCATCCATTTACAACGAGCACATTTCTTGGCATCTTTCTGCTCTGATCCCTTACGGGATAGTATCGTCTGGGATGTTTTTTTAGACTGTTTACTACGAACGCATTAATAGTGTAATTCCCCAACCTACTTATTGATCCAATCAGGCTAAATTTAGACATGTGACCTAAATAAAATGATAATGAGCGAGGATTTAGGAATAGCGTGAATGGTACAATATTAATGGTCAAACAATGTAGAATCGTTTATTTGAGACTAGTACGGTGTTTACTACGTAGTAACAAGAAAGCCTCTCAGTCGAAGGCAAACCGCCCGCTCCAACCCATGCCTGCTTTCAAGGGCAGGGGGAGATGGTAGTGGGGCAGAGGAAGAAGTGGTCCTCCTGTTGGCTGGGCCTTTCTTGGGGTGAGGGAGTTTCTATCCCATGATGCAAATGTAGCAATGCATCCTGGAATAGCAGACATGACTTACCCTCCCACAACCTTGGGATGTGGTTGGTAATAATAACACGTGACACCGTAAATGTAGAGTCGTTTAATTCGGACCAGAACAGACCATTACTGTCGTTTAGTATTCTTGCGTAGTTTTCCCGAGTTTTGTGTGAATATCGAGTAGCGACAAAGATCTAAGAGAATTTTCGCTTTCGCCAAGAAATCACGACAACAGAAATGAACCTTTAGGGCCGAAATGTGTTCATGTACACTACATTGCAACTTGTGAAAAATGTTACCTCCGTTGACCACCACACGTCCTTGAAAAACAGATGACCTTCAAAGGAGGATCTGTTGTACGTTTGTGTAGAATAAAGAATTCTTTGGAGGCCATTTTTAGTTCGACGGAAGGCTATGTTTTCACAGGTGTCTGTCCGTTCACAGTGGGTAAGGGGTACGCCCCGTCCTGTTGCCTTTCCTGGGAGGAGGGTATTCCTCACGGGTAGAACAGGGGGTACCCATCTGAGACAGGAGGGAGGATCCCCCCCCTCCCCCACGGACAGGACAGGCTACACCATGGGCGGCACGCCTCTTGCGGTCAAACAGGAGGACTTTCATGTCTTTAAGAATGTAATTTACGTGGGGAAAAGTGCTCACGGAAATGCATCTCGTGCTGTGTGACCAGTAAAGGAAGAAAGGTGAACATGACGACGTCACGTGAACGTGATTTTGTTTGTGTTTCAGGCCTGAAGAGCACATCGATTTTAAAGCTCCACCGACTTCACCCTCGGCAGCTAAAGCTCCCTACTGCACGGAATTCATGGAGCTGCAGTACAGTCTGCATGCCTTTGAGCACCTAGAGGTGGGTACAGTTAAACCTTGCTGTAGCTACTACCATAATTCAGCATCTAAAGGGTTTGGAGACCAGAAATCAGGTGCATTGGATAAGGAATTATATTTGATTAAAGCATATGCATATTATTTGGGTTTATTTACATCGAACCTCTCATGAACGATTATTTTGTTTTAATTATTTTAATTCCATGTTTATTTTGTTCATGATTTGATGACTTTATTTCCAGGGTATAAAGGAACGCCAGAACCTGACCGGAAGTCCAGAGCTGGGGCTGAAGAACGCGATCACCCACAGGGACAACGTCGACGATTACGGACACCTCATCTATGAGGCGCTCAAAAAGGTGAGTACCCCTGGGCGTGTGGTTTATGGGCGAATAGAAGGTGGAGGGATAGATGGTTATGGCCTCAGTGGGCTGAAATAGGTAATCAGTCATCGTGGGTGGGTGGAAGGTGTGGATAGTCTGCCCTTTTAGTGACGTCACGAGGCAGCCAGTGACGTAACGTCACGATGTTATATTCTCATACGTAAATTAAGCAATTGAAACAATTGAATACATCAGGATGAATGGTCTGATAGTT
Organism: Haplosyllis leylae; assembly: GCA_038406175.1. Classification (NCBI taxonomy): domain Eukaryota; kingdom Metazoa; phylum Annelida; class Polychaeta; order Phyllodocida; family Syllidae; genus Haplosyllis; species Haplosyllis leylae. The sequence continues at coordinate 4,618 of JBCAUG010026653.1, forward strand.
GGAATACTGCAGAATGACTCATAATATGTGTTCCAAGTCTAAAAATAGAACAACACGAATGAAATATGAATAGAACAGTAGTGCATAATAGGCTTCAATCTATAAACAGAAGAAACATCAATGTAATTCATCCGTCCCGGATCTATACATAGAATAGAACAAAACGTAGTAGTGGGCAGAAGAGCTGAATGGTTTAATTATTAGAGGGAAGAATAGAGAATGAGAGATGTTTGTGTGTCAGACAGGTGCAAACAGGTATTAATTACAGGTAGATATTGTAGTTTTATACACAAATAGAGATGCAATAAAAGATCAAAGGGAGGATTGCAGGAAACGTTTAGGTATCGGCAGTATTAGGAACGTTGGAACGTAAAGAGTACTGATGGCTCAATCAGACTGACAGTGGTCGAGACCGAGACTGAGACCTAGACCAAGAACAACTGTACAGACCTCAATGGGAATCTGTGTTGTTATCTGTCTCTGTGCAGTATGAACATCTCCATACAATTCCACAGAACCCAATGACATCGGTCTCGGTCAAGGCCATTGTCAGTCTGAGTGAGCCATGAGAGTAGAGGGAGATCATTGCCGGATGACACGCATTGCCCTGATGTTCCGCTCGCACGAAGCATTTGCTTTTCCGCCAGCGTTAAAGTTAAACATGTTAGTGCCTCCGGTGATGCAAACACAAATGCAGAGTGTCGGTTTCGCTCATTTACGTTTGATGTAAACGTTGACGTCTGCACAAACATTACGTTACATTAACATCGGAAAAATTGCGAAACCACCCATTAAGGCCCATTCACACTACGCTTTGCGACTGCAATTTCTTTTTGCTTCTAATGGGCTTTACAGGGGCTGGTGACGTTGTCGCAGTCGCATAGTGTGAACACTTGCATTGAATCCTGTATAACCCACCAGTTGCAATAAGAAAAAAAAATCGCACAGTATGAATATGTGCGATTTCTCTTTCGCAGTTGCGATCTCTTCGTGTGAACGAATCTTAAGTGGCTTTTCACAACGACGAGAACATTTTTGGAAAAGAACTTACAGCTGAACTACATTTGTAAGGCCAACTATTCTGCAAATAATTTTGGCCGTAAAAAGCAAGCGTCCTGTGGACTATGACATGAATCAGTAGAATATGCCACTATAGCAAGATAGCCGCCCAAAGCAGTGCGTTTATTTGCCTCTTCTAATCCCATGCATTTAGGCAATTTTCTATTTTTTTCCAAATTTAATGTCTTTTGATTTGGATTTAAATGCCTTTAAATGTCAGACTCAAATAACATAGCCTGCTGTGCGGTTTTCTGAGTTTTTACTTTCAACAGAAGATGACAAAACGAGAGTTGTTTACGTTACACATAACGTTCATGTTTGTTTCAACGTCATGATTTACGCGACGTGAGACGTGAAAAATAACATTGTCTTTCGTGACGTTTTACCCTTTCGTCGTTGCAGCTAAATGTCAGCTAAATGTTAGTAATGGTCACGCAAATGGAAAGAATCGATGTGTACCCATTCCCAAGGACGAACAGAGGTCATTGAATTCCCTGCGTTTACATTTTCCTCACCACAAACACAATGGTAATTTGATCCCAAAAAAAATTGGAAATTCAAATTGATTAACCATATATGTAAAAGTAAACTATTTGTGTGGGTTGATGACGTTTAGATCAACATTTTGATAGAATTATTTTCCTCTTGTAATCTGTTTAAATTCTGATAAATTTTCCTTTTTATCAAGATGCCATCTAAGTAATCGAATATTTTAGCGATATGTGGCAAAATGTGTTTAAAAAACATGTTTTCCTTTGCACAAAAATAAAATAATGGCCTGTTTTTATTTCTGTTTTCCGGGGTTTCTCTTTTCTTTTTTTTTTCGGCGTAACGTCGAACTGTAACGTAACGGCCATCGTCACAGTGTCCGTTTAATTACATTGTTACCGACCACATGCGTAGTACGAGGGAAGGTAGTATTTTCACTCGTGTCTGTGATTCTGTTCACAGGGGAGGGGGAGACGGCATGTGGTCAAGTGGCTCGAGGTCGATCCCTCCCCTGGAATATGAGCGCCCTGACTGACACCTCTCCCCCAGACCATTAGACACCTGACAAAATTTAGGACTGGTCAACAAGTCAACAATAAGCCACCTGACCCGAGGGTTTCTTGTTTAAATGGTTATCATAATTTTATGGGCGGAGTGGATTTCAAATGGCCATCACCATTGACTCAATATTAAACATTTAACGATGATGTTTCGTGTGAACATACCCTAAGGGAGATACGTTTAAAGTGCTAAAATAAATTTACAATTGGCGAATAGAATGGAAATTAAAAGAGATCGGCCTTTTGTAATGAAGGGTTACTGTCATGTTGTAAGTGTTCTTTATGAGGAAATTAAACGGTATTGAATAGGGAATTTTGGTCCAATCAGCGACAGACACACAACAACGACGTTGTGTGCACCTATTGCGTCGTCTGTACCCGTGATACGTCGATTAGTTCGTCAATTATGAATCAAGTGCGGCGCGTGTTAATCAGAAAGGCCACTTCCGGTTCATTCGTCACTTAGTTCGTCTCGTTTCTGTAAACGAACGATGGATCAATGTGCAGTACGTGTGTTCAGTCAGGAAAGGAAGGATATTGACGGAATTTGTGTAAACAGAACAATTTATTTTGTTAATGAAATCCCCAGAGATCAGATCATTAGTGTAAAGTACCTAATTTCCCATAAATCTCCTTTTGTAGCTCTTTTTGTGCACAAGTGGGTGGGGATCGTACAGTATGAAAGGTGCCTCATTATTTTTTTTTTTTTTTTTCAGCGTGTTCGGATAACGTCAGAAAAACAAATCGAAAAAATAAGAGTTTTTGATGTGATCAATATCCTTTTAACATTTGCGCGGACAATGAAACCATAGAAACCATAAAAGTTACCGAAACGGTAAAGAAAAGACCGCAAACTTAAATGTGCGGTTTGATATGAAGTTGATCATTTATTGAAAGACGTAATCAATATTTGTGCGTGTGTGCATGTATTTTGTACATGTTGATTTAATGAATTAGTAAAAAGCAACGCACACACACACACGGAGAGAATGCACGTGTTGCAGAACACATCGATTTTTGTCCTGATCAACTAAGGGTCCGTTCACACTCACGAAGCGATGGCGAAGGCGACAATGTACTAAAATGTTCGCCGTCAGCTATTAGCGATGTCACAAAAAAGTAGGTGGACTGCCCATTTGAAACTACCTGGATCGCGATGTCGAATTATTCGCGTTCGTTAGGTATGAATATACTCTAACCAATAGACGTTTCAAAGAACTGAGTGCGTCGACTTTTGTGCTGGGAGATCGATGGTCGTAATTAATGCCCTTATGTTAACGTTATATATGGATTTCCGTGATATAAAAGAGTGACTACAGGAAAATTACAAACAAGCGTAAATTTTGAAAAAAGAAAGAAAAAAAAAGAAAGAAAGAAATAAAAGCATTGGATCCCGACACACGCCATCTTTTGTGTTTAGTATTTATTTGCTCTCTTGATATTTCTAATACCGAGCGGTTATCTAAAACTATTGAATCACTGACCTCCAACACCACCTCCCCCCGCCCCCCTTGGAAAACAGAACCACAGGGCAGTATGCCACCCATCTTGTACTGAACGTTGTTTTTTAGCCCATTTTTAATAACGCAGTCCTTTTCTGTTAGCATTGTGTCCAAGGTGACAGTGTGAAAAATGCAGGGAATGGGTCTGCAACCGATTCTGTGTGTTTTTCATAGGCACAATGCTAAATAATAACGCAGCATTTTTGAATAACGGGCTGAAAAACGCTACGTGCAAACACTGCTTTATTATATTACCGGGGGTGCTTATCGGCGCACACCGGGGTGATTGTACTCGTGTACAGTGGTACCGGCTTTGTACGGCCACTGTAAATTGTAAAAGAAAATTGCCGAAGAAGACTGTGGTTTTTAAAATAGAAGGGCGTCCTCCTTCTGAGTGAGTGAAAAGGTCATTAATTGTTTGAAACTGTGGTCATTAAAGATAGTGAGGCCACTGGCTGATGCTCTCACCAGAAGCAGGTGACTTTACAATGCAACGGCTCAGCAACGTGTAGAATATTAGTTATGTGCAAGCCAGCAGGTGTGTAGACAATGAAAGATTCACACTTGGCTTTGACACTTTCCTGAAGCCAAAAACAATATTCAATAGATTTGTGTCTTCTTCCTCGCGAATAGGCAGTTGATGACAAAGAGAAAAGGATTAGAGTGGTAATCAATGGCTCTTTCATTTAAGTAAATGTTTATGCGATTATCATTGTAGAACAACACCTCGTGGGTTTTATACAACATGGCGGCTTTTTACTGGCGGATCAAAGGAGACCCGCTCCAGGTGATAGAGTGTCTGCGGAGAGCGCTCCACTTCTCCCCAAGGTGAGTACTTCCACCCTCATCCTCCACCGTCACCCTTCAGGTAATAAAGTGCCTGTAGAGAGAACTTCAGTTCTCCCTGAGGTAAGTATCACCACCCTCGCCCTGCACTCTCGTGAACCGTTCTCCACTCAGCACCCTATATCCTCAACCTGTACTTTCACTCTCCACCTTCACCTTAACTCCAGGTGATAGTGTCTGCGGGGAGGGATTCATTTCTTTCTCAGATAAAAAACTTCATTCTCAACCTTCACCCCCGCCTTTTACCCTTCACCCTCACTCACTGTAAGTCACCAAAATACCTTGTAATGTAGGTACCGCTGATGGCAGGTTTACTGTGTATTGTAGGTTACACAAGGACGTAGCATTGATCAGTCTCGCTAACGTCTTACACCGTTCACGTTTCTCTCACGAAGCCGCTGTCGTCGTTCACGCGGCGCTCGACGTCTCCAAGGAACTCAACGTCAACCACTTCACGCTCGGCAACATCTACGCCGTAAGTACAATGCCACGCCTCTCCAGCGCCATCTTTCACTTCCGGTTGGTGATGGCCGTAAATTCGAGATTCTCCTGAACTAAATTCAAAAGTAGAATTCAGCATCATCTGTCGTTTCCGGTTAAGTGGTTTGGAAGCAAAGTCATCTCGACAGGAGTGAAATGTTATGAACAAGACTCGCGTGAGAGACGTCTTGAATGTTTTGAACCAAAGGTATTGAGGAAAGAGAAAAGATAGTCGTTTCAGTAGAATAATCAGGCACTTTTAATTGCCTGCGTCGTAAGAGACTTCATACACGTGTCTGGCAGTGGGCTTTGTAATAGAGTGGTGTGTAAACAAGCGGGAAGACCTATTCTATATCAAGAAGCTAAAAGTTTGCTTGTTGACCTAACACGCCACAGAAATGTTCCCCACTCAAGCAGATCTTCGCACTTGTTATTTTCTCCGGTACACCGCCCCTGGACTGAGCCATGGATGTGGGTGCCGTGAAGCGTGCAAAACTCTGTCGAGTGGAGCGGTAAAAAAGCGTGGTGCAATTTGGCTGAAAATAGTGATCCAACAAGAAAGTCCTCCTGCGTGAACGCAAGAGGCATACCGCCCGCTGCGTAGCCGACCTATCCCTGGAAAATCATGTCCCCAAAAAAAGAAAAATTTAAAAAAAAAATTTAAAAAAAAATTTAAAAATTTTTCAGGGGTGGGTACTCAGGCTGATTACCCCCCCCCAGGACCAAGTACCCCCCCCCAGGACTGAGTACCCCCTGGGACCGAGTACCCCCCCCAGGACCGGACCTGAGTACCCCCCATCCCTCCCCCCGGGACCAGACCTGAGTACCCCCCCCCCTGTGGACAGACAGACGCCTGTGAAAACAGTACCTTCCCGTCGTACTACGTACGCGGGCGGTAA
>JBCAUG010026664.1:0-10451 GCA_038406175.1 Haplosyllis leylae
TGACCCACTATTCTCTTGTAAGATCAGACCTTTAACTGCTGCTGTCTGGTGTTCACTCAGGCGTAATTAGGATTATGTAATCAGATATCGATGTATCGTAATCCACCACGAAACTTTGATTCGCAAGCTAAAGTAATAAACCAACATTTTTTTCGGAGCCAAAGAGCAGCACAATTACTTGCGGTGTCTAAATTTCATTCAAAAACAATTAAAAATTGGACAGATGTCTCATTTGTGGGAAAGACAGTGTAAACATAGCCCTGATGAAAGATTTCTTTGCAAATCATTACTTAAGATACAATTAATATAGCAAAGTAACGTAAAGGAACAACAGAAACAAACCACCGGAAACCTTGAATTTTTATTCAAGTTGTTTCTATTTGTAATTTTATAATAGTTTTCCATCTTTTTGTTTACCGTATTTGCATGGATTCACATGGATTGAATACACGTTCGTTAAATCTGAACATTACGTATTTAGGGCTACCTTTCAAAAATCCATAATGGTTATTGATAAAAAACTAACACATTAAATTTATTTCAAAAATCCATAATGGTTATTTATAAAAATTATATTATATTACAATTATATTATATTATATGTAGAAATCATATTATAGAAAGAATCAATAAATTGTAGTCGCAATAAAATCACTGTGTGGGTGACAAAGCGGTTTTAGCCTCAATATTTACCAATTACTTCTTTTTCACAGGGAAGGAAGAAATGTTACTGTACATAAGGTATGTCATGGCGATGTTAATAAGTTTGTTGGCAAAATTCGCTAATGGTACTTGATCCTTTATTTGCCATTTACTGAGCCTGGTTTTTGTACATAATTTTGACCAGACCTTGTCCTTGTTTTTTTAGAAATTTCCTTGTCTACTGACAACAATGCAATCAATACATTTCAAAGATGTTTCTTTTCTTTAATTTAAATCGTTGAATTTATTATGTATTGAATAAATAATAATTCAAGAAAATAAAACTCAACTCAAAAGCAAAAAATGCCAGATCTGCTCACAAAGCGAACTTTGTGCAATTGCAGTTGGTTCAGTGAAGATGCACAGAGGGTGCAAAATAAGTTTTTCACTAGTGGTATGTCTTGGTTTTATTCTTTGTTAAATTGCTGTAAAACATGTTCTGTATTTTACGTTTTGGCTTGGGTTGTGGAAGTTTACTGCATTAAAATCATGCTTCTATTTCATAATAATAAAAAAAAAACAGTTGTAAGGCTTCTTAAGGGAGACCTTAACATTGTTGACATCACAGCCATGTGTTCAGGACCAAAATGTAAACAGTCAAACTTCACCTGCACATTTAACAGTGGTCAATTACAATGCATTCTGAAGGTCAGTGGACCATGAACCTTTTTGGGAGACAAAATAAAACTTACAATTTCATCAAAAAATGTTAAATTAAAAACAGAAAGATATTCAGTAAATCAGCTGTTTTTATTTCAAGCCACAAGTTTTTAACATATGCAAAATTGTGTGAAGTCTTAAGAAGTTTCACCATACCAAATTTGAGAAAAATGCAGATTACCATTGATTTCAATGGGAAATTTGGTCATCTTTGTAGTGTGATTAATTCAATATTTGGCTGGTGAATGTTGCTGAAACTTTCAGAGTTATCTTAAAATATTATGTTCTACAAATGACTGCTAAAAAATTTGCAAAGTGTATGTTGTAAAGAAGTACCTTAAGTAGAAATACCAGAAGTTATTTAGAAACTACTCTTCAGTATAATTGACCAAAACCTGATAGATACACCTGTTTCCTTTCACACACCAACTTTTATCTCACTTGATTAACCAAATTTGATTTGCAAGGATTTGAGTTTGATAAAAAATTTGACATCTATATTCAACTATTGTAATAACCTGCAAAAGGACTTGGTTTATATCAGTGCACCATATTAAAATCATACTTCTGTTTCATTATATTAAAAATACTGTCAGTGCACAAGTTTCTTAAGCACCAATGCGAGAAATTCTTAAGCAAATACAGTTTAGTATATTGGCCAAGACCTGATCTTATCAGTATCACATTTATCTGTAGGAGTTGACCAACTTTAGCATGGATGCTTAAAACTCCATAAATACACATACAAAAGATGCCTCAATTTAAATAAAAAGCCGTATTTTTGGCATATTTTTCCGAAATGCAAATGTCTTTCAAAGTGAGTGATCAAATTGATTTTCATAGTTTAGAGCTATTACATTTGAAAACCAAACGTATTTCATGGCTGTCAATATGGTTAATTTTTTTGATAACCAAATATTCACTAACAGTTGTGAAGACCACTGTGGCCAGGGATCTTTCGTTTCTTCACGAGGAAATACAAAATGAAAATAGAGATAAAACTTGCTCATAATTGAAAGAAAACCCAATGAGAATTTGGTCCATTTTCCACATTTAGAACGGCTTCAGTCTGTTTTCTATGTTGAAAGACATCAAAGTCTCATATTGACCAAGGAGTGGCTGACTTTGGACAAAGAAATCCTCATTTCCAAACAGAATTTTGGCCCATTAAAACATTTCATGAAAGCGATGTTCAATAGTCTCGTTTTTTCCTTCATGGGCTCCAAGCCAATTTGCCTATTCCAGCAAGTACTTTAACGTCGCTGAAGAATAAAGATTTATGTTTTCAGTCAAATGTTGTTTTTTTTTAAATATGATCTATTTACTCCAAACAACATAGTAATGGAACACTGATGAATTGTCATGTGTAATGAGTGTTTTTAACTTTCAGCCTAAATAGGCAAATTAGGTTATTACTGAACAAATAAAGTAAGGTCTCGAATCCCATGAGGCTTCCTGGTACTGACTGTGCAGAGTCCTTTGAAATTTTTCTTTTACAGCCCTTTTGTGCCAGCTAGGAAATTAGCAGGAGGGTGTTGGACAAAACAGCTACATTTATACATTAAAGTTGCCTGAACTCCCTTTTCAAACGACTTTTACATTTATTTCATGGCTATTGGCAAAATTACAGCACATGTTATGAATGAAAATATTTGTGATATATGTCCGCATTTTTTTGAGAAGTAAAGTATATCACAGCAGTCGAGTTTTCCCTAGAATAGATCATTCTGCCAGAATTGTATTTGTTCAATATACTATTGGATCAGTTTTTGAATTAAATTTTAGTTAAAAATTTGCCAAAGATTTCACAAGGATTTGATGAAATTATAGTGAATGTATGGTAAATTTTTATCAAATATTTGGCAAAGTTTTATTTAACCATAACATTAAATAACATCATAAGTTATCCCTTGTCTGCTTTTCCAGGCAATGAATGAGCAAGATGTTGGTCATAAAAACACAGTCAACACCTACTTGTTTTACCAATTGTGCAAGGTGCATGACATAGACCAATATGCCAATGCAGAGAAGTCTTCACACATTAGCTTTAGACATTTCTGCCTAAAACTGGTGTCTCAATTAATTTTTTGTCAAAGTTTTAGCAATGATGCAGTTACCATCCAAGACACCAGTTTTAGGCAGAAACAAGTGTTTACTATATTTGCATGAGTAAGATCTTGCTTGTTGCCTGGTTAAACAGGTAAGGGATCATTTATGTTTGGATAAAACTATTTGATAAATATTTATCATGTTTTCAATATTATATTACAAAAGCCTTGTGAAATCTTTGCTAAATCTTTGGAAAATCTTTAACAAAAATTTAATTCAACAACTGATCCAATAGTATATTGAACCAATACAATTCTGGCAGAATAATCTACAATTCTGGCAGAATGAGATCTATTTTAAGGAAAACTCGACTGCTATGATATGTTTTCTTCGGGATATATTGATAAAAGCAATATATAATTCTGAAGTCCATCTATTAGTCAGCTTCCAGTATCCACGTTTGTACAAAGGAACTCCATAGTGGCTTGTGCTGGTCACATATAATGACTGACCCGGAGACCTTTTTCGAGGACCCTGTATTGTGGTATAGTAACACCACAACCTTACTAATTTATGACGATTGAAACTGTACGACGTGGTGCGCACACGGGTTCGACCTAGTATATTACACGTGGGGCTTCTGAAAAAATTGTTAGTCCTGGCGAAAAAATAAGAGAAGCAGTAACATTTTACAGGACGATGTTTATCACGTGGACAACCATCATTTCTCGCTGAAAATTGTTCTGGGTTATTTGGTGGTACCCACTCGGACATCTTTGACGTGGCCAAACTGAAGTCGAAAATGGAAAGGAATATCAAAGTAAACAAGATACAAAACTTGTTTCATCCCACAGCCACCTGTAATTTGACACCTACGTGCAAAGACCTATGATTTGAATCATAGCATGGTATTACGTAAACGAAACAGATCTTTACCTTTGCTTCAGGTAAACGTACCGAATAATCCAAATTATTAGGAGTCTCGGTTTGTACAAAGAATTGTGACCTTTAGATGTGCTTGTCTGACGGGCCTCCTTGAAAATCATGATATAAACGTTTCTTAAAGACGAAAAGATTTTACGAGCGTGAGACATTCATATATTTTAGTAGCTGTTTCAAAATCTTTCAGCTGTTTGTCACTCATTTCAGCGAAAATAAAACCCAGACATCAACTTCATTCCTTGCAAGCCTGTTTATGTCCCATTTTGTGGACATGGTAATTTTTTTCGTGACAATCAATAAAATTTTTCAGTTCACCTATATCATTTCTTTGTTCGGTATTGAACCTTTTAAGGATAGCATGTTGGGAAAGTACAAGAGTGTCAAATCGATGTAGGACGAAAGCAGCTTCATCTTAGTAACGATGAAGTCCCGATTGCACCAACCTAATTTTAACTTTGTGACCGTATCCTTTGTCACAGGAACACTTCGAGTGGTCTTCCTGTCTCTGTCCTAGGGACAAGTCACTCCAGGAAGCTCTTACAGTTAGGTGCTCACATGTACTCAATATAGGATACCTTTTTCGGTTCACTACAAGGAATGTAAGTCCTTTTTTCATTGCTGACGTAGAAGTCGACAGAAGGAGATTTATTATTAAAGATTTCAGATGAGCTGTACCGAGATATATGTCTAAGACACACTATTTAAAATAGATCTAGTATGAATAAAGAAGTTTTTATAATTTGGCTCTGATATGCCCTTCACATTAAGAAACCTGGAAATGATCTCAAATATGTTTTTGTTTGCTTTTTTACCCTGCTTTTTAGAACCCAAATGGACTCACTCGCAGACGTGACGTAAAACGTTATCTTTTCTTAAAGATCTACTGCTAATGGTACTAAGTGAATGTAACATTAAAGTGAATGTATCAAATTACACAGTCCTGTCACATTTTCTACACGGTTGCACAATCCCCTTGATCCCTGATGTCCAAATCTAATTCCACCCAAACCTTATATACTATCTGAGCTGAACATCCCACCCTTCCTTCCTAAGTAAGCGTCTTCATCTCAGAAGAATACCCGTTGCTCCTTCTCCGAAACTGTTTCTTCACATTCGAGTTTTTCGTGAACAAGAAGCTGACAGCATTGACAATATTTGCATCAAATACCCAATGACAAATGTCAAATTACAAAACAATGTCCAATTACAAAACATTTTTCTATGAGTTGATTTGATCTAACAACCTGCAAGTTTTACCTATTTAGCTATTCAAACATTTGGTCGATATTTAAATTCAGTCCAGTATCGTCTTATTTGCGAAGTCCATTATGTGACACATGAATGGAAATTCATTTATACTGATCCTAGAAGCCCCGACGGCAGTGGGGGAAGGGTGTTAACTTTCGAAATCAGCTAAAGTGTGACAGAATCCCCCCACCCCACGAATAAAAACAGTTATGTATTGACCTACTTTTCAAATATTACCGCCGCCAATAAAGTTCTTGGATTTTTCCAGATCAAAATAGGAAAAATTACATTCCTTCTCCCATGAACGTCTAAATTTATGGTACACCGATTTACCTAAGGGAAATGTTCTAATGCGAACACCCTTCTTTTAGTTTTTAATGTTTTTCATAATTTTGAGACTTCTGTCACCTTAACTGCCAAACTATATTCCTTCGAGTCTTACGAACATTGTAGATCTTCCACCGGTTCTCCAGGAAGGTGTTAAATGTACTTTGTTGACTTTGGATGTTCGATCATCACTGTCCTACAGAAGTAACTCACCATTTAGAGCCTACCGAAATACATTTTATTGTCGTATGTTTTGTGTGAGAAAAACAAATCAAGACCGAAAAGCTGACGAGGATTTTTGTTTTTGCTTCGCATTCAGCTGTTCAGGTCAGAATGTGATTTTATAACAAAGATGAAATTCGTTCTAGTAAAACAAGAAAATCACGGTGCGATTACATGAATAATAAAGCCCACTTATATTGATTCTAATGACATATTGAAGAAATAGAACAGGATCTACGGAGGGTGAATAAAAAGGAATACTTTCGGCACTTTTCTCAATTTTAAGCGATCTGTTTTGTCCTGATACGTAACATCATGGACAATAGAAAAGGCAGGTAAACTTAACAATCGAGTTTTCCCTAAAATAGATAATTCTGCCAGAATTGTAGATCATTCTGCCAGAATTGCATTGGTTCAACATACTATTGGATCAGTTGTTGAATTAAAGATTTTCCAAAGACTTGTCAAAGATTTCACATGGTTTTGGTAAAATAATATTGAAAACATGATAAATATTTATCAAATATTTGGCAAAGTTTTATTCAACCATAAATGATCCCTTACCTGTTTTACCAGGCAATGAGCAAGATCTTACTCATGAAAACATAGTAAACACTTGTTTTACCAAGTGTGCAAGGTGCATGACAATGTCTGTTTTGGAGACCAGTCTGCAATGCAGAGAAGTCATGACACCTTAGTTTCAGACATTTCTGCCTAAAACTGGTGTCTTGGAATGTAACTGCATCATTACCAAATCATTGCCAAATCTTTACCAAAACTTTGACAAAAATTTAATTGAGACACCGGATTTAGGCAGAAATGTCTGAAGCTAAGATGTCAAGACTTCTTTGCATTGGCATACTGGTCTCTGTCATACACCTTGCACACTTGGTAAAACAAGTAGGTGTTGACTGTGTTTTTATGACCAACATCTTGCTCATTGCCTGGAAAAACAGGCAAGGGATCATTTATGGCACCATTAAACTTTATGGTTAAATAAAACTTTGCCAAATATTTGATAAAATATTACCATAAATTCAATATTATTTTGATAAATATTTATCATATCTTCAATATTATTTTACCAAAGTTTTGTGAAATTTTTGCCAAATCTTTGGCAAATCTTTAATTCAACAACTGATCCAATAGTATATTGAACAATACAATTCTGGCAGAATGATCTATTTTAGGGAAAACTCGAATGTGTCATTGTGTTTAAACATCATGAAGTTGAAGCATTACAAATGTTGTATGTGACTTCATGGTTAAAACATAGATCTACATTCAAACAATATGACTCCAAATAGCTTATGATTTAGAGATTAAAGTAAACTTCGCATCAGATGGGTTGGTCTTTGCTGAAGATTGGACAGAATTTAATAATATTTATATTTGCTTTGGCGATTCCTTTCATCAAATTCAAGCAAACAAAGTTGTGTACTTAGATCCACATCTTAGTCAAATTTCATGTTCTGGTATGACATCGTCAAATTATATTTCACAAGACAACCTCCCAACAATATTACGAGGCAGTACCGACCACGGCCCCCATCCTTACCATGCTAGACCAGGTCTAGCTGGGCAGGGAGTGAGGGGTAACCCCTCTCCCAGACCAGACCTAGCTGACGAAGGGGTCACCTAGTTAGGGTACCCCTCCCTTCTCCTTCCACAGAACAGACCGGACCTAGTCAGGGTACCCCCTCCCAAGTTATGATTAGACCTAGTCAGGGTACCCCCCCTGCCCCTTCAAAGTAGATTGAAATATATCTGTCAAAGTTTTGAAAGTCCAACACGGAACGCCAATGCCAGTGAGCGAAACTAAAATCTAACTTATTTTCTGGTTGAATCACGTTAGTTGTGATAGAAACCATGACCAAACAAAAGGAAACACCAACAGACGAAAATGGCCAATTGGGTGCCAGTATCGCCGATGTGTCACACACAACCGGGTTTTTCACGATAGGCAAATCTGACATATCTGACAGAAATTAAAAACAATTTTTAAGAATAGTTATAATTTAGAATTTAAATGTAAGGGCTATTCCAGTATTTGCTAGATTGTGGGTAGATTATCAAATAGATCTAATTAAAACAAACAACAGCAAAGAGTAGAAATCCACTTAAAGATCTGTCAGATCTGACAGATCTGTTAGAAATCCGTATCGTGAAAAACTAGATTATGACGGCAATCACAGTTTTACAATTATATGGCTCTTCAAGAAATCTATTCCTTTTTGTGGAAAAATCCAAAAACGCCAGACCGGATAAAAAACACAAAATCACTAATTACCCTGAAGATATCAATGCTAACTTTAAGTGTGCATTGTGAACATTTAAACAGTAATTAACCTTAAGAATACGATTGCGTGGCAGAATGTTTATTGCTCTCTTATTAACCTCTTTGTACTGTGCAATTTGGATACTTTTTTGACAATGAACATTAGTGTTCAAGAGAACCACATGGACATTCTATTAATAATCACGATACTAATTCCAAAATAGTTTCTACAATACAGAAGTCTTCATCTTACCTTGATTAGAGGTAGTGAGCAGTTCAGATTTCTTGTAACGTGACTTGGCGTGCTGAGGAGTCGGGTACAGTGGTCCGTAGTCAATAGGCCAAAATGGTCCATGTGTATCTCGTACTATTCCGAATTTATCCGAATATTTTCCATTTCCCATATTTATCAGCTTAGAACCGTCATGGAATTTCCCTGTCCTTAACGCATCTTTAAATCCATTGTGCGTAAAAGAGTAATAGAAGTCGTGCCTTTCTGCTTCAGTAAGAGAACTAAAATTTTTCAAAGCCTTATTCGTGATTTGGGCAAAATATTCCTCGGTTTTTAGCTCATGTGATGAATGTATATCATTGCAGCTAAATTCGGCGAAACGTTTGTCATGGGCTTGCAAATATTTCAGATTTAAGTCTGAAGGTAAACTGTCCATGGGATCGTGATACATAAAAGAGTATTCCTTTGTGTCGAATGGAACATTCATCCTTCGCCTTGCATTCATGATCTTCCATCTTTGTTTTCTCAAATATTCTCTCTCTTTGGTTGTGAAATCTAATGTAACATGGGCGTTCAGTTCCTCCAATTCCTGTGAAAACAATAACAACTTTGTTGTTAGAATATTGTTAGAATTAAACATGTGAACCCAAATTTTCCTTTTGAGATTAAAAGTAGTTCTTAATTTGCTTGTTATTGTGTATAAATTAAAATGCAAAAATTGAATTAAAGTCTCTTCTGCTGGCGATTAGGAAATTATTTTTTTCTTACATTAAGTCTAGGATTGAGTGAAAAACGGGATGTGATTCACAAATATCTAATTTGATAAATTCTTTTTTCATTATATGATTGTTTGGAATCATAAATTATACACTGAGACTTTCAAAGGCGTTACTGTAATATTTTTCTATGTACATATTTTAATTGTTTGATCGTTTTGGCTGATGGACACATTGTTTATTTTTGAATTGGTGAAGACATGAAGCAAAGGCTTTTGTGCAGTTGAAGTAGACTAAGGCAGAAGAAACATTATTTATACCTCATCATCAGATTCAAGTGTGCAATGGTCTGGGAAGTCCTGTGAAAACGTTTGAGTGAAACAACAGAAACAGTTAAAGGGCAGAACGTCATTTGGTGTTAAGACAGGTCAACAGATTACCAGTTGCTTCAGAGTTCTTGTTATTGCAAGTTTGGCTTAATATTAATACGTAGGCATGATTTTCTTATGTTCACACAAAATTATCATTTTTGTTTGTCCGAACAGTTATGTCTCGTTCACGGAGAACGATAACAGAGACGGCGACAATGATAGTTTTATCATCGTTGATTTCATGAATGGATTCTTTAAAGTCGCTATCGTTGTTGCTCGCTGTATACTCGTCCCATTTGATTTAAGAACATAATGAAACAATAGATTTTTGGACTGGTTATCCTGCAAACAATATTGATATTAATTGCCGACCTGCAATGTTCTATTGCCTCCATGCTTGCTCTTCAATTTGAGTTTCTTAGCTCTCTCACCAGGGGGAGTTTCAAGAGCCTCACGCACGCGTCTATCTATCTCAGCCTCGGTCTCCCGCCTGATCGCTTCTCTCCACTCGTCTTCATCTGAAATACAGACCAGAGGTTGAATCAATCAATTTGATCAATTATGAAAATGCATATTCTTATGTAAAAGTATTAATCAAGTATTAATTTTTGTGTGTGTCTGTGTTTAATGTTGTCTTATTGACCGGGTCCTATATCGGCAATAAGGCTTTCTCTCTCCGTAGTCGGCGGTAAAAGTCTTACGCG
>JBCAUG010026675.1:4361-41346 GCA_038406175.1 Haplosyllis leylae
GTCGTTGAGTGAACTGTGTGTAAGAGTTTTAGTAGGAGACGGTTACCTGGTGATAGAGTCCTGTATTTGCTGTAGCTCAGCGTCGTTGAGTGAACTGTGTGTAAGAGTTTTAGTAGGAGACGGTTACCTGGTGATAGAGTCCTGTATTTGCTGTAGCTGAGCGTCGTTTAGAGAACTGACGTTAAACGTTGAGTCACTACTCGTCGCCAGACTTATCGCGCTGAAATATACCAAATACGCAGGTCTACAGAAGGATTCAACAACTACAAGACGAGCTCAAAACTAATTAAACAACTCGTAAGTTTTATTCAATTTGAATAGTCTGCGTGCTTTAAATTTTATGTCCTTAATGTATGATTTGTACTGTTGTCTTATCTGTTCAAGATGCCAGGCTTCAGCCTT
The DNA here is from genome assembly GCA_038406175.1 of Haplosyllis leylae. Lineage (NCBI taxonomy): Eukaryota > Metazoa > Annelida > Polychaeta > Phyllodocida > Syllidae > Haplosyllis > Haplosyllis leylae. The sequence continues at coordinate 4,764 of JBCAUG010026675.1, forward strand.
GTTCACACATAACGACAACGAGCCCATCACTGCCATGGCAACCAATAGAGGTGTATACAATCGAGTTAATTCGGACTGAAATTCAGGCTGAATGGGTTCCATACCCACCCTGCCTGTCAAAGTGCCCTTCCCCATAGGCACAATGTTAAAACTTTTAATGGGCCAAATTAAAGCTTAATGGGCTGAATTTCGGTGTCGGTGCGTATGAACAAGGCTTCAACCCCAACAAAAGAAAGACTTTATCTTTCAGTGGAAAGCGACAAAAACTACAAAGCTAAACAACTGTTATATCCGGATTCTGAGCTTTCTATGAACTATGTATTTTATCCTGAATAAAGAAATAGTCAAACGTGTGTAATTTATTTACAGGGTCAATAACAAGTGCAACAAGTTCATGGTCAAATTTATTATATAAAACAACTGTTCATATTGAACGAGATTAACCTTTCTATCTTTCGTATTTTCCCCACACTGTGAACGGACCTTAGAATATCAACAATAGAATGAAGCCTGTTACCTGTTTCTCTTCATGTTGAGTAGTTTATCTGATCCACCATTCACCGTCTTTACGCTCGTCTGTTCCGTCTTCACTTCCGTCCTCCGCACAGGCTCTTCTTCTATCTGTCCATCCATGTGCTCCTCCTCTTTCCTTCTCACTCTATCTTCAACTTCGTTTTGAACAACATCTATCTGTTGCTTCCTCCTCTCATGCTCTTCTTCTTTCTGCCGTTCCTTTTCCTTTTTCTTCTCTTTCTTGTTTTTCTTTTTCTCTTTTTTTTCCTTTTTCTTCTTCCTCCCTGAAGGCCCAGGATCTGGTTTCTCGTCTGTTGTTGTTTGAAAATACAAAAGCATTAACTACGGAAACATTTTCATTCTTTAAAATGCTTTGTGTAAATAGGAATGCACTGAACCCATTTTGAAACGGTACAAATACGGCGAGTTTGACGGTACGTGTAAACGAGGCTTAACATTTGCAAACACGAGCGTCCTTCATGTTCTACACGGATATTTGAGAAAGCGATTGTCGGACAACATCGCATTGCGATTTCGAAACTGCTTCAGTCACGTGTAGAAATCGCTTTGAAAACCTAACAAATTAACTTTAAACACTTATAAACCGTAAATGTGTAATTATATTGGGACGAAAGCGAAAACGAAAACTGTCTTCGACACCTGTCGCTACCACACATTCCAAAGATATTTTCACACTAGCTGAAGGCAAAAGCCGATTGGTATTTCAATCAACGTGATCCTGTCCCTCAAAAATCTATCCAGAAAAAGTACAATGGAAATTCCTGTCACCAAGCAATGCTGATTAAAAACAAAAAATCCCCCAAAAAGAAGTGTTAAAATAAACCCTTTGTCAACAACTACTTCAAAAACCGTCTTCCTATTTTGGCGCACAGATACGAACCGAGGAAGTATTGGTCGTTCAGTGAGATGACCTGTCCGTGTGTCAGTCCCATCTCCTCGCACTCGTACATGTAATCTAAATACTTATCACTGTCCTCAGGGCTCCTCTCAGCTGCATGCGGGTCAATGGACAATTACACAAAACATAAATACTTTATCCTAAAGGGCTGTTTACACGTAACGACACCGTGACCGTGACCGTCAAGTTTTATAATTGTGCCAATGGTGACGTGCTGTCTGACGGGCAGAATGGGTCTGGAACTCATTTAGCCCGTCAGAGGACCCATCACTATTAACACAATGATAAACTTTTGACGGTGTCGGTGTCGTTACGTGTAAACAGCCCTTAATAATAATACACACTTGATTTCTTGACTATGATGCTCTTTCTTGTGTCCTACTGTGGGTTAAATTTGATCTGATAAATTTGTTTGGCTAAATTTCCCAGTCCTCTTTTCCCAACAGCCTCTTTTCATCAACTTCAGCTCTGTTTACACTTAACGTCTGCGTTTGCATCAACGCCGACGTTTGTGTCAAGTTTTGTATCGAGTGAATTGTGACACAAATAGACACACAGAAAAGACACAGAGAATGGGTTGGAACCCATTCTCTACGTCAATGTTTGCGTCACCATTAACACAATGTTAAAGTTGACGCAAATGTTGACATTGAGGCAAACGCAGACGTGTAAACAGACCGTAAGGCTGTTTTCTCGTTATATTTACAGTCCATCGCGTTTGTCGCTGAACGCGGATGTCGTTTAAAACAGGTTTACTGTTTACTGTTACCTTGGTTGTACATCTCCCGTTCGTCTACATCCGTCTCCCGCTCGACGATGTTCGTCTCTTGTTCGGTAATGTTCGTCTGCAGGTCGGCGAGGTGCATCGGTTGATCGGGGTCGTCGTCGTGCACCGTGTTGTCTGTCGGTGAGTACGGCGGAGGCTGCTCGTCCTGACCTTCAGGATAACCTTGACCTTGAGGGTGACCTTGACCTTCAGTATGGTACTCGTGCTCGACTAGGTACACGGCGTAGACAAGCATCCGTGGCTGGATACGAACGCGCATACTGGCTCCTCTACCCAGCTCCATACCCTACACACGAAACAATAGCATGGTCATGGACAGTGCCTACTAGACAGCTTTCAATTCCATGTGTTTCCGTCTAAACAGCGTTAAAATAACCAAAATTACCAATTTCTTGTGCACACTGCATGGTGTTGTCATACTGACAGTGGCCGAGACAAAGACCGATAACAAGTATACAGGATTCAATGGGAATTTGTGTTGTTATCTGCTTCAGTGCAGTATGAACAACCCTATACTATTCCATAGAACACAAATGTCATCGGTCTCTGTCTCGGTGTATGGCAATGGCAAACACATAATTATTTTGTTCAAACCATCTTCCTAATGAAATGATAGAAACTAAAAATCTCCACAGCTGTTTGATTATATTTACAGGTTGCCTTCTCCCCCTCCCCCCTCCTCAAGCCCGTCCCCCGTCCGTGACCTCCCCTCCACACCGGTCATACTGACCTTTCCGCCCAGTGCGTGGTTATGTCCAGACCACCGGGTCAACCAGTACAGCAGTTGCTCCGTCCACTCCCCTTACACACACAAGCCCCAGACCTCCCCTCCACACCAGTCATACTGACCTTTCCACCCAGTGCGTGGTTATGTCCAGACCACCGGGTCAACCAGTACAGCAGCTGTTCCGTCTGCTCCCCTTACACACACGAGCCCCAGACCTCCCCTCCACACTGGTGATACTGACCTTTCCACCCAGTGCGTGGTTATGTCCAGACCACCAGGTCAACCAGTACAGCAGCTGCTCCATCCGCTCCCCTTACACACACGAGCCCCACCTCCCCTCCACACCGGTCGTATTGACCTTTCCACCCAGTGCGTGGTTATGTCCAGACCACCGGGTCAACCAGTACAGCAGCTGCTCCGTCTGCTCCCCTTACACACACAAGCCCACCTCCCTCCACATCGGTCATACTAACCTTTCCACCCAGTGCGTGGTTACGTCCAGACCACCGGGTCAACCAGTACAGCAGCTGCTCCGTCCGCTCGTACTTAGGTCCGAAGTCCATCTGTTCTAACATCCAGGGCGGGATAACCGGATTCACCAGGGGGTCTTCCATGATCTCCTCTCTAAAACACAGATCACAGACATGAACAGTAAGACCTCAAGCATTACCATTCTAAAGCATTATTTACACGTAACGTCTGCGTCTGCGTTTGCGTCAAACGTCATGAATGGGTTCTATAGCAACAAGTGATGGTGTTTACATTTGACGTTTCAATTATCAAGAACGGGATGGCAAAGATCAAAGGAAAACGCAAACGCTACGTGTAAACCAGCCTTAATTCTAATTACATGTCTGGGTGGGGGTGGGTACTTTACCTGGCCCAGGGGCTGCGGGGAAGTCTCCCCTCCGCGAACAGAATGACAGACAACTTGTGAACAAATCTTAAGTCTACACTTACCTGATTGGTACTTCCTTGAAGTCCCCGGAGCATGAGACGCTGAAGCTTCTCTTGACCAGGAGATCCCGCTGTGATGACGTCATGCTCTTCACGTTTAGACGCGAAGTTGATTTGGAGCGAGACGGAGGAGGGAACCGAGGCGACTTGGCTGGGCTCTTCTGACTGTACAGGGACCTACAAAAAGAAGTTTTACTTTCAACGCGTCCTTTTCTCCGCATGTTTTGTATCAAATCTTTTGAATAAAATGTAAACTTTAAAAAGTTAGGTTTTAGTGGCTTTAAACCTCTTTTTAGGACCCCAGTACATGGATTATACCTGAATTATACTGATGGATTTCTCCCTGGGTGACCAGGGGATGTAACATACCTGGGACTGGGAGGTAGGGCGTCTATCCCTGAGATATTGAGGTCCTCCTGACTGATAGATTTCTCCCTGGGTGGCAAGGGTGTGTAACATACCTGGGACTGGGAGGTAGGGCGTCTATCCTTGAGATGTTGAGGTCCTCCTGACTGACAGATTTCTCCCTGGGTGATCAGGGTGTGTAATATACCTGGGACTGGGAGGTAGAGTGTCTATCCCTGAGATGTTGAGCTCCTCCTGACTGATGGATTTCACCCTGGGTGATCAGGGTGTGTAACATACCTGGGACTGGGATATAGGGCGCCTATCCCTGAGATGTTGAGGTCCTCCTGACTGATGGATTTCTCCCTGGGTGACCAGGGTGTGTAACATACCTGGGACTGGGAGGTAGCGCGTCTATCCCTGAGATGTTGAGGTCCTCCTGACTGATGGATTTCTCCCTGGGTGACCGTGGAGGTAGTTTGAACTCAGGCTTGGTACTGGACGACAGGTTGTGTAATTCACTGAAGCTGCGACTCTTGAACAGCCCGACGCGTTTCCTCGGGTTCACCCTCACCGCGGGTACTTCCATCTACCAAAGAAATAAAAGTAACGCGGTGACTTGACGTTAGAGATTGGTTAATGATGATGTAAAGACATTGTGATGTAATTCTGTGGTAAATCTCTTAAAAGAATCTAGCAACTCACAACGCAACGACTACGCGAGTCATTAACGGCCCGTTTACACCAAGTGTCAGCGTCAACGCAGAGTCAATGCTGCGATGATGCTTGCAACATTGTTCTCACTTTACAATGGAGTCGCTGCAAAATCAGTTGCAACCCCATCCTGGAGCAACTCTATTTATTTCCATTGATTTCATTGAGAGTTAAGTCGCAAGCGTCATCGCAGCATTGACTCTGCGTTGATGCTGACGCTTGGTGTAAACTGGCCCTAAATATATGCTGGCGTTTTGCTGCGTTACGTAACATTATGACGTAAACTGATTTTAGATTTTCTTACCGGTGCGTCCCCTCCGGGTCCCAGTGGAGACGCTGAGAGATCGTTGATACTCTGCTGTAGTTTCTCGGCTGAGTTACTGGGGCGAGTGCTCGTAGACTGACGCTTCTGTAGACTACTCACGGCCTTATGTGCCAGAGACTCCAACTCCGACTGCTCGATCTAAAGTGAAAATTTCAAGGCTCCATTCACAGCTGTTTGATTCAATTCATAAAATCCATCAAAATTAACTTTGAGATCTGGTTCATGCGTAGCCTCGGCGATATCATTGATTTTGTAGCGTTATGTACAAACAAGCCGTGATCCATATCTCTTTACGTCAATGAATCCGTTCTCACTGCTTTTGGGAAGCTCTGTGCTGTACACGGTGCGAATCACATTTAAATTTTTAGTATTCAGAGACAGCTCCATACAAGCACATTCAACCATTTTCAAGGTAAAGAAGAAGAACGTTTGATTTGATTTGTGAACTGAGTAAAGACCCATTTTAACCAAACGTCAATGCTGCAATGATGCTTGCGACACAGCTCTATTTGACAACAATGGTGTCGCTTGAGAATGGGATTGCAACCCATTTTGGAGTAACTCCATTGTGGTCAATGAGAGCTGTGTCACAAACGTCATTGGAGCTTGGTGTAAACGGACCCTAAGCTGTCTCTCAAAACAGGTTCTGCTTCCTACCGAGGACGAAGCTTCGTGGTGTAGTCACACTGATAGAGACCAAGACCGATAACAAGTATACAAACTTTAATGGGAATCTGTGTTAGTATCTGTCTCGGTGCAGTGTGTGCTGTTCTGCACATTGCTATAGAACCCAATGTCATCGGTCTCGGTCACTGTGCAGAATCTTAATGTGAGAGCAAGGATTGTGTGTCCCATGTGGCAAATTCCTATCTGCATCTGACACACAGTAGAGCCGCTACATTGCGGTTACGGTTACCCTTTTGGACGATCGCTCTCTTTTTATTGTCTGTTCACACTGAATGACAACGAGAACGAGACCGACAACGATACTTATGGGTTTAAGGAACCATCACCGAGTAAGAGGGCTGGGTTGGTCTAGACCAAGGTCTAGATCTCAGTCAAGCCAGTCCGAGGGCTTGCCCGAGGACTGGTGGACTGATCTAGACCAAGGTTTAGACCAACCCTGCCATATGTACGAGTTGATTGTTCCTATTCTAACACAGCCAAAAAAGAGCCTTTTGTATGAGACCGGAGCGAGCAGCATCTCTCCCCAGAGAAAGTGACGTGTCGGTGGCTGAAGAGAAGCTCCTCGCTTCAGTGTCATAAAAGGCAAAATTGGCAAGCTGCCATGCGGTCTGGGTTGAACTCAACCCAGCCCACGCTGTCTTGGTGAGCCGACCCAGCCCATTGCTAAGGTCCCTAGTAACAAGAAACATGTCCGCCGGAGTTCAAAATCCTCTTCGCTTCGGTGTCTAAAAAGGCAAATTCCCAGGAAAGTAAGACTGCTATTGATCTGATTTTTACTGAATATACATTACATTAATGTCTACTAATTGGCAAAATTTCAAGCCAGTGCTCCTCTTCGTTTCCTGGGAATTTGCCTTTTTAGATACCGAAGCGAAGAGGACTTTGCCTGGTCTGAGTCGACACAACACGGCTTGGCGTGTTAGAATCGACTGTAATATGCAGAGCACTTCACACTGCACCAAGACCCTGTCACTGATGTCATTAGCTACTTTTAGCCATTTCATCGGTCTTGCGACACATATCGCTCTTGGTGTCGCTCAGTAAGAACACACCATTAAAGTATGAGGATTTGTTGACATGTTTTCTTGGAGGACAAGTTTACCAACATGTGTTTTATAGTCAAAAAATTCTTCTGCTTGAGCTAACGGTAAGAGAGGTGATACTGTACCTGGTGTGAGTATGGTGGGAGATATGGAAGGGTGGGTCCTTGCTCTTTCTCCGCGTCCAGGGTTCGGTGGAAGCACACTGCGTAAAGAATGTCGAGGAAATGAAGGAAAGCCCCCTCACTCTCGTGCGGCCGGGAACCGATGTACATCTTCTGCATGGTTGGGTCAGTGGTGTCTGCACTCTCGAACACCTGAACCTGAACATAATATCAAAGAATGATCAATATTTACCGCCCGCATTCCGAAGGAATTTCCAGAGGGCATCCCAACTGGGACTGGGGAGGGTACCCCAACTGCAGCTGGAATTGTGGTACCTCCAGCTGGGATTGGGGTACCCCCCACACCAGCTAGGGCTGGGGTACTACCCTGGCTTGGATTGGGATGCCCCCCAGCTGGGACTGGGGTACCCCCCCCCCCAGAACAGTACAGAATAGTAATTGTTACACAGCGGGCGGTACGCCTCTTACAGTCACGCAGGAGGACTTTCTTGTTCAACCATAATAAGATTGAAATTCATGTTACTATCGTTTAGGACGTATCTGACAATTTTCAGGTTATTGTCAGCGGTACATTTGATCCTTCTAGAGTTTCGTGTAAACAAATGGAAAAATGCGTTCAGCTCATATTAAACGGTACGTTTCACGGTACATGTGAACAGACCCTAATCCTTAAAAAAAAAAGGCTCTCACCTCGTATTCGCCGAACGCGCGCGCTCTCTTGCGGTAGATTTTCTCCATCCTCTGTGATTGTTTGTGATAGAAGAATGATAACGTCATACCACGTGGTGAGTCTCCAGGGTAACTGCGCACCTTGATGCTACCTGCTGGAACACCTGCGAGATCAAAGCAGCGACATAAACTTCAAAGCAAAATCTCCAATTTTAATCTATAACACCTGAGAATCCTTTTTTTCATAAAAATCACCGTTGCCATGGGTACCAATGGTAACCCTCTTATCATTTAATGGTAAAATGCACTGTTAATTCGAATTCCACCTTTTTCAAAGGAAAGCCTTGCTGACGAATCAGTTCCAATTAACCGTGCGCGACCTGTATGCCAAAAAGACCAAAGGCATTGCCTACAAAAAACGCTGTAAAACGCCACGTGTAAAGACTCCCTGAGGGTCGGTATACACTGTCCGACAGCGACGGTGATTATAAATGGATGTCCTTGATTGTGCGATGATTCTATGTCGTCAGAATAAAATGCAAACGTCATTTAGACGTCACTATTATGTAGTCATATAAAGTAGCTCTTCTTGATTTTGTGACTTTTCACCTCGCGAGGTGAAAATACTGCAGAATCAGGACGCCCATTCCTCAGCGATATATGGCAAAAAATTTTGAATTGAGTGGAACTTGGAATTAACCGTGTCTGAATTAACTGTGCCCAACCTGTATTTTACCATCATGTATAAACACCTGCGTTGGATCCTGTAGAACCCATTTTTAACTGGCTGACAAACGCTGCGTGTAAACGCACCCTCAGTGTTAAATTTGATTATGTTTATGAACTTAATCTTCACACGGTACTGGATCATTTCTATCGTTTGACTTTTGATAACAGACAGTGCGGTAGTACCTTTTCCGTCCAGGAAGACTCCCTGCCAGTCTTTCAGCACGGCTTGTAGTTTGTCCTGTATCTCCGGCTCCAACCTCTCCGCGTCATAGAAGTACTCGCTCAACAACATCCCAGCCTAAACAAATAACAACAATAAAAAGTTAGTCTGTCACAGGGACGAAGGCGATTCTCTACTACAATGCATTTTCACACCTTTCTCCTAAAGACGATCACGTGACAAAATCAGTAGAATTACAAGATTTTAAATTCTGTGTTCAGGTTGTCTCCAACTCCTGGAACTTTTTTGTTTTGAATTACTGCACGTGCTAGCAACTAGAATTGATGATGTAATTAATGATTTCATGACATTGGCAACACCACAGAAACTAGGTTCTTGTTGTAGAATTATTGTTTCTAATTGAGAGACTAATTTCTCTTCTAAATATTCAAATACGGGAAGAAGTTTTGGCTTTAGGGTCATCTTCAGGGATTCTAATGATGGTCCTATTGAGTTGGAATTGGATTTCTATTTGAAGATAGGATTTACCATCATAGTCTATTCTTCTAGAAGAATTTATCCTGTTTTACCCGGGCATAGCTGTGGCAGAATAATTGTTGCCACCAGGGTGCTATTAGTAGAAATTCTATTCTAAAAGCTGAGGGTCTTATTCAAGTAATCACGAGACAACACACCTACATTAAATGAAGTTATTGTGTAAAATGTCCATGGTCGCGAAAGGCAGACCAAAGAAAACCTCAAACAATTCCACCGACAACACCGTTTCATGCTGTGAAAATGTTTTGAGATTTTACGGCCTTTTTCGCGCTTATCGTCAAGGTCATTTACAAGGTCAACGTTCAGGTCAGGTCGTTTTTGATCTTGTCAACGCTGTGTGTGAACAACACTAGGTCTGCATACCACTCTATTTTAAGCAGAAAGGAAAAAAACACGGTGACTTTGACGGCGAGAGGCAGACCAACGAATACCTCACAGTTCTACTGACAAAACCGTTTGATGTCATGAAACGTTATAAGGCTCATTTACACGAACGTAAAATCATCGTGTTCGTCTCCAGGTTCGTTTCTCTCAAAGTTTATCATTGTGCTAATGGCTTGTTCATGTACACGGAGACGGGTACGGGGCCCTTTCCCGGGGACAGAGACCTGTCCCAGAAATGGCCACAGTAGCCATTTGGGGACAGAGATCTGTCCTTAGGGACGGGGGTCTGTCCCCTTTTGTGTGCAATGTGAACTTTCTGCACAATATAACTGTAGCCATAGATTAGTCTGGGGGAAATCCCCTAGGAGAGGGATCCGAACCCGTATCCGTCTCCGTGTATGTGAATAAGCCATAAGGGTCCCTCTCCCAGGGAAATCCCCCAGATCCATCTATGGCTACAGTTATATGATGCAGAAAGTTCACACTGTAGAGAAACAGGGACAGATCTCTGTCCCTAAATGGCTACTGTATCCATTTTCGAGACAGGGCGCCATCCCCAGACAGGGATCCAAGTCTGTCTCCACGTATGTGAATGAGCCATAATAGCGACGGACTATTTGATGGACAGAATAGGTTCCGGAAAAGTAGTTTTGCCTTATGTAAAATCCCTCAAACTGAGGATACGAACCTCTACTGTTGGAGGCAGCTCGATGATGAGCGACAGAGCGATGCTGTAGATCTCTGACTCGGCGTCCAGGTATTTACTGAAGGGCAGTAAACGCGTCGCCCATTGTAAGGTGCTTCTACAGTGAGTGTACCATGAGTCTGCAGTCAGGTTACAACCAGAGATCTGTACAAAGAGAATTATCCCGAGGTAAAGGCAGTCCACTACTGTTCCATACGTTCAATTATCTTAATTCAAAGATATCTACTTGTTGGAACTCGTGTTGGAACTAAATTCCTTGAAAAAAACTACACAGCATGATCAATTCTTTATTGGTGGCTCGTTAGTCACCTTAGTGGTGACTTCGAGGGACTCGTAACATCCTGTCCCAAGAGAGAGATATGCTTTTGGCAGTTTTATGACAAGTAGGCCTACTTTAAGCTGCATTTATTGGTTGGAATTTGTTTACACAGAGTGAATGCTGTGACATCATTTTGGACGTCATTTAGATCTAACAACGTCACGAGACACCATTTGAACTTGTTCATGACGTCATTTTATCTCTATTTTTTCTTTCACATTGTCATTTAAATGTCACATAATACGTACTATTTTCTCCGCTAGCGCTAGTTTGGTTCGCAGCGCGAGCGACAGTTTGTCCCGGACGTAAAGCATCCACAGCAGGGAGACGAAATCCCTGAAGCTCGACGTAACCTGGGCGACGGACGGATCCGACGGAAACTCATCGTACTGTAACGTCTCTACCAGGAACGACTCGTGCAGCACCGGTAGCGTAAGGCTTTCTGCACTGAACTCAGTCTGAAAATAAACGGGAAAACTGTGACTGAGGCTCAGAAGATTATGCACCGTTAAAACGTGGCATGACGTAAACCGTGTTCATCGGGTCTATAAACTCCACGAGACCACTTCCTCGTGACGCGTGCTTGGGAAATTCTTTCAAAATCCAAAAAGTACTTCTTGTGGGATCGCCAGACTTCTGATGACGTATGTGCCGGGTTTCAAAGCCAAGGTAAACGGTTACCTTCACTTACTTCACCACGGGATTTACTTTTGGGTGCAAAACCTGCTCACCTACTGGTCGTAACGTGCATGGTAGTGAGACCCTTTGTCCGTTGACTCTTCTCAAACAGAAGGGGGACTAATGGCTCAATCAAACTGACAGTGGCTGAGACCTGGACCGAGACTGATAATGGGAATCTATGCTGTTATCTGTCTCTGTGCAGTATGAACACCTCCATACATTGCCATAGAACCTAAATGTCATTGGTCTCTGCCACGGTCTGGATCTCGCCCACTGTCAGTCTCATTGAGCCATAACCTCCCACCCCCGTGTAGGGAGCTCTTCACGGTTTGACTGGTGCTCTACCGGACTGGCCTATTGGAGCCGGTTGTACAAGCGATATATTACCTTATTGAGTTTGGACATGGTCCTCTGCGCTTGCACCACTCTGGTACTGAACCACCTCGCTGAAGGTAGTGCTATATCAGACCCTTACCTTGTTCAGTTTGGCCATGGTCCTCAGTGCTTGCACCACTCTGGTAATGAACCACCTGGCTGATGGTAGCACTGTATCAGACTCTTACCTTGTTGAGTTTGGCCATGGTCCTCAGTGCTTGCACCACTCTGGTACTGAACCACCTGGCTGAGGGTAGCGCTGTGTGAGATGCGTTCAGTACCAGTAGTATGAGCTGAATCAGATCAGACGCTTCTTTCTTCAGAGTTAGTTCTTTGTCAACATCAGCGTCCACTACATCCTGCAATCAAATAATTAAGCAGTGTTTACACGTAGCGACCCATTCCCTGTGTTTTTCATACCATCACAATAGACACAATGCTAACAGAAAAACGCTGCATTATTAATAACGGTCTGAAAAACGCTGCTTTAAATTTTTTGAAATAAATACCCGGAAAAAATACTCTCCTTGGCGGAATTTTTTTTCACATTTTTGCTTTTTTAAACATACTGTTCACTAAATTCAGCATTACCAATGCAACGGTTGTATTTAATTTTAAACTCTTACCTCTGTACTCCTTGCAGGCTGTGGACAGTAGACTGGAGGAGCTGGCAAATACACAGCGCCAGGTACCAGTCCACTGAATCTACTGGTCACATCTCTTAGTCTGACAACAAGGGTTTCCAATAGTAACGGCACGCAGTTGACGTGACTGATGGTTGCTGCTAGTAACAGGTCTCCTATAACCTTGGTAACGTGATCTGTGTCCATCTCATCCACTCTGATGCCTCCTGAAACACAGCAGTCAAAAGCTACACCCGTCACTTAACGACCGCCACTTTAGTCGGCCACTTCTTTACGGCCAAACACTCACTTGACATGTCTCTTTGCGGAAAGTATTCATCATTCAATCAGGTAGGGTCCCTTTCCGTTTTGTGGGATAACTCTGAAGACTTTACAAAAGATTGCAATGAGTGATAACGACAGAAATGGGTTGCATGGTAACAAGCATAGATGTCCACACATCACAAGTTGATTATGACGTTATCAAACCACGTTTTGTCTTTGATTTGTTGCCATGCAACCCATTTTGTCTATCGGGCCGAATTCGTTACGTGTGAATAAAGCATAGAGTTTAAATATCTGTGAAAGCTAGGAAGATAATCTGATTTGTACCTGATGAAGATTGCGACACAGATGATGAAGACGCTGGATGGAGGAACTCGGTGAGTTTATCCAGTAAGATAGACGCTGGCGTCAGATGCTCTTCTAACAAAAGCCGCTCTCCACATCTGAATGAAGAATGAAGAAGAGGTGTGTCCATCAGACAATTAAATAAACTCAACATCTGCAGTGAAAAACTTAAGAAGCAACAACTGTTTTACCAGTTGGAGAAGAATCCCCCCCAAAAAAATTTAAAATGTAAATAAATATTAGTATTATTCCAAAATTTTAACTTCACTACCTGGAAAAGTCACGAGAAAATTAAAAATAACGGATGAATTTCAGGAATTTTAGGCCACTGTATTTGAACGTTGGAGGTAAACGTTATCCGTCAAAGAAACTTCACGGTCAAACGTTTCACGCAGACATACCGACGTTGACGGTACATACCTCTGCACATGATGTTCGCACATGACGCCCAGTATGAAGGCGGCCTTCCAGTCTCCGAGTGCGCGGGCGAACCAAACGGCCTCGGGAAGGAGTCCGGACAGTAGCAGGTACTCCAGGGCGCGGTCCGCCGTCCACACGTCTCCGAGTCCATCCTCCCGAACGACCATGCTCACCAGGTCGTGGAACAGCGGCATCACACGGGAATCTACAGTGTACTCTAGGTGCACAGGTGGCAGCACTTTAGGGCAGTGCGCCGGGTACACGAACATGGACGCGTTGCTGAAGTAGGCAGCGAGAATCCGCGCCATTGATTGGACGACGGCTAGAACAGCCTCGCTCTGGATGTAGATTGGTGGTTCTATCTTCTCTTCATGAGGAAGCTGGTTCAAATAAAACAGAACAAGAATTAGAACGATGGTTGAGTGTCTTGGCACTGGGTCGTTAAAATCACAGTCAAAACCTATTTCTTAATATGTCAAAGGAGACAGTTCAAAATAGGTTCCAGACCCATTCTACCATCAAAGTGTCCGCTACCATAGGGCAATATTAAAACTTTTGACCGGAACTATTCGTGGGTTCTGTTTTGAACCATAGTGGCATATCTATTACCCGAAGCAACGGAAGAATGCAAAAGAAGATTCTAATTGCATGCATCCTGCTTGCACCAAAACCCTGTCTGACCTTTTGCAGGAGGGAAAGTATGTTGGTTTTGGTGACTGTATCCTGGTTGCACACACTCAGGGTAGATCTGGCGTCATGTTGAGGGATCAGTGAATGGGTTACTAACCTTTTGGAGGAGGGAGAGGATGTTGGCTTTGGTGACTGTGTCCTGGCTGCACACACTCAGGGTGGATCCTGTGTTACTAACCTTTTTGAGGAGGGAGAGGATGTTGGTTTTGGTGACTGTGTCCTGGCTGCACACACTCAGGGTGGACCTGGTTGGGCTACTAACCTTTTGGAGGAGGGAGAGGATGTTGGTTTTGGTGACTGTGTCCTGTCTGCACAAACTCAGGGTGGACCTGGTTGGGTTACTAACCTTTTGGAGGAGGGAGAGGATGTTGGTTTTGGTGATTGTGTCCTGGCTGCACACACTCAGGGTGGACCTGGCGTCTTGCTGTCGGATGAGTAGTTCGGTGAGTTCCACCGCCGACCGCAGCTCCCCCTCGTGTAGAAGCGTGTAGAGCAGCGCGAGCAGGATCCGACCCAGAGACTTGTCGTGTAACTGTAATCCTGCAAATTAATATTCAATTTTTTGGTGGCTCGTTAGAGTCACCTTATTGGTTGAGTCGATCTTGGGAAGATGTTAAGGGCTTTTGGCAGTTTTATAAGCAGGCCTACTTTAACCTGCATTCATGGTTGGAATTTGCTTACACAGAATGCTGCTATGATGTCATTTTGGACATCATTTAACAACCTTACGAGACACCATTTGAACTTCGTTCATGACGTCATTTTTAAGGCTTCGGTTCCATTGAAATGCTTCCTCATGAACAGTTTCTCTGAATGAATGATGATGAAGATGGTATGGTACACAGCTCTACCTCGACTCCGATTCAATCTCTTACTTGTGATGAATTTACAATGGATGTCAATGACCCAATTGAATATCAGAATTGGAACTACAGTCGCATTGTGAGAAAAATCCATGTTTGCCGATGTGCGTGTTTTTTTACTGAACACCATGTAAAGTTGCATGTGTGCTATTCACGAATGATGAACACTGGAGTAGTTTATTTGCATACGGATTTCTGATAGGAGCGGGTTTATGAATATTAATGAGGTCAAGGCCAATGTCAAGGTTGTCCAGCGACGGTGCATGGCAAATCGTAATTTTGTGGAACCTACAGCACTGGTAAGGACGTCAACTAAACCGGTATCGGCTTTGAACTTACCATCCGATTCTGCTACCTTCGACACCCATGACTGCATAGCAGGTAGAGAGCACCCTTCTATGTACAACTGATCACCTGAATGTAGAAAGAATGGGCTTTCACTGTTATGCACAACTCCTAAAGCCTTATTCACACGTACCGACACCGATATAAAAGTTGAGCATTGTGCCAATCGATCGGACCGAAATTTTGGTCCGATTTTAAAATTGCCATTAGCACAATGTTAACTTTATCGGGCAGAATATTGGGCAGAATTTACAAATTGTATCGGTGTCGGTACGTGTGAATAAGACTTAAAACTGAATAAATTGCTAATTTCCCTGCGTGGTTTTACAGTCGGAGATTTGAACCGCAAGTATCATGTTTACCGACCGCGTACGTACTACAAGAGGAGGTAATGATTTCACAGGTGTCTGTCCATTCACGTGGGGCAGGGGGTACCCAGTCCAGTCGTGGGGGGGGGGTGCACCCTGTCCAGCTGGGGCGTGGGGGGTACCCAGTCCAGCCAAAGGGCTCGCGGGGGCTTGGCGGGGTACCCAGTCCACCCACCTTTTTTTTGAAATTTTTTTATTTATTTATTTTTTTTGAATTTTTTTCCCCCCTGGGATAGGTTTGCTACGCTGCGGTCGGTATGCCTCTTGCGTTCATGCAGGAGGACTTTCTTGTTTACAACATGAATTTTAAATTGTAACAAGAAAGTCCTCCTGCATGAATGCAAGAGGCACCGCCAGCTGCATATCAAGTACTCGCTATTCTGTACTGTCCCAGTGGGGTACCCCAGTCCAAGTCCCCCAGTCCCAGGCCCAGGATACCCCCCGCCACCTCCCTACAAATGACCTGGGACCTGAAACCAGAGAAAGAACCTGGGACTGGGCTACCCCATCCCCCTGAGAAAGGACCTGGGACCAGAGACGGGGGAAAGAACCTGGGACTGGGGAACCACCCCCACCAACTTCATAGACAGACACCTGTGAAAACAGTACCATCCCCATCCTTCGGATGCGGGCGGTAATTACACATGTTGCTTTTCAATACCTGTGCTGTTCAATACAGATTTACGCGCACTTTACCTTGATTGACGACCCGTTTCCGTTTCGGTAGGATAAACGTCCCCCCACAGTGCAGTCTGGATTGTACAATGCTCAGCAGTCTCGTCAGCTGTCGGATGGATTTCACCTTCGCACGTTTCTTCACGAGAGACTCGAGCTGCAGACTGATGTGCTTGTGCAGTTTCCTCCATGTGGGACCAAGTCTGTTAACGTAATCCACAAATAATCAAGCATTCGTGAAATGTACAAAATTCTAACACGCCTGGCGCTAGCAGTTAATGAAATTGCTGAATTACCGGGCTTGGTGAAGTAACCAAAGCCCGGTGCCAATTGCAACTAATATGGCGGCCATTTGTTCTGAATTTTGCTGTCACTTAAAACTTCAGTTATTCAGCTTTAAATTAGTTAACTTGCAAAAATGCTGAAGTTGTGTTAGAACAGGAGCCTTCACCTTGGCTTGGGCTTGTGAGCAGACAACCCAGTCCTCGGGTTAAAACCCTCTGGCTATGTTTAATCTGCTCACAAAACCCTCGGCTGCGGTAATGGTTCCTTAAACCTATACATCGACAGGGAATCTATACCATTCACAGAATGCATTTCGATAAATGTCTAAAGGCCTGTTCACACCAAACGACTCTGTCACCGTAACCGTAAAAATGCTACGTCAACGTCCAAAATGGGTACAGATCCCATTCTGCCCATCACAATGACTGTCAAAAAGATCAAAGGTGCCACCCGTCAACATTACATTGATGGTGACATTCACAGGATTGTGATGCTTGGTGTAAACAGGCCGTTACACTGCTCGTCCGATTACTTGTTTCTGATTCCGGTATTCTTTCAGATTTTATGGCTTGTATGTAATATGCAGAAGGTGTTCATACTGCTCTGATTCCGACAAAGTGTCCGATTCCGATTTTTCTGTACATTTCTGTGGAATCCATATCAGAATCGGAAGCAGAATAGGAATCGGATCAGTCAGTGTGAACACACCGTTAGAGGCAACAAACTGACTTGTTAACGCTGTTGCAATATTACGACCCCCCCCCCCTCATTTTTTTATACGCGAGAATGAACTTAAAAATCATTCGGTGCTATCAGAGTCAGTAATATAGTATCCTTACCTTTTGATTATGTTCATGTTACGGGGTGGTTTTCGCGCCACGTTACACAACGCTTGTTGCCGTGGTAATACTGGTTGCTTAGGGACGGTTTGAGATAAGAAGCTGTCGTCATCGCTGACGTCTGTGTTCTCCGATACTCTACGCTCCGTTCTGTAAAACATGCAGTAAGTATGTAAGCAGGGCGTGGGGCAGTAACTCAACGAGTCTTAAGGCTTATTCACACGTACCGACACCGATATTCAGACCAATAAAAGTTTAGTATTGTGCTATCGAACCAAAATTCCGGCTGTGTAGCTTCCTGACCCATTTAGCCCAAATTTCGGCCTGTCACCATCAGCACAATGCTAAACTTTATAGATCTGAATATCGGTGTCTGTGTCGGTACGTGTGAATAAGCCTTAACTTATTCTCACTGCATTTCTAGAACCTCTATTTATGGTTATTCAAGTGAGTTTGTTTCACTAAAAACAAATCATATAAACTGCTACCTGTTTTGGTTGTTAAAGAGGCACGGTTGATACACTGCCAGTAGTGGATCCCCGTATCCATGGTAACTGATGACGTTGCTATGACAACCCCAGTAGACGTGACTCAGCGTCTCCTCTAGGTACTTAAGTAGCACGTAGCAGCCGTGCAGCGTCTGTGGGCGTGGTTCCACTGTCCGCATCTCCTTCTCCTCCAGCAGCATACTGAAATAAGAGTTCAGGAAATTATTTTTTTTCAGTTTTATCTATTTTTGTGAAATGCTCAGGTAATTTCACCAATTACACAGCAACACAAGAAAGTACTCCTGCGGAAAACCGCAAAAGGTGTCACCACCCGCAGCGTAACCTATCCTGGGGGGACCCCTATCCTCTCCAGGGCATCTACCCGAAAGGACAAGGGACCAGAGACCAGGGGTACCCCCAGGAAAGGACTAGGGACCAAAAACTAGGAGGTACTCCCCAAGAAATAACCAGGGACCAGAGACCAGAGGGTACCTCCCCCCCTGTGAACAGACAAACAAACTGAAAACATTAGCTTCCCCACCTTCGGATGCGGGTTGTAAAACACCGCAAACAATGCACATAACTTCGAGGCTGTTTATATGAAGTGACTGTTGGAAGGAACGCTGCAGAATCACTTCAAATAGTGTCTGTAAGTATGACTAACCTGATGATACTGTGAGAGAAGCGTAGCGAACAGGAAGTGAGGTTCTGTCTATGATAATCCAGCCGCAGTATGTTCAACACACTGACGATCAGGTTCAACACTTTACGCAACTTGGGGTTCTTCGACTTCTGCAAAACACAAATTCAAACATGTAAACTATGAACATATTAAATCTTCTAGTTAAATGACATTGAAAATGCCTGTCGCAAAATGAAAACTTTAACCTCCCATTTAACTTCACATAGCAAATGTTCTAGCAAGCCTAACTCAATCCTTCCTGGGATGGGGTGGATCCCTTGCAGGAGGAGGGGCCACAGTACCAGTGTGAGGTCTTTTAGGTACGGCGGTAGTCTCAGGTACTGCTGAGATAGTGTATCTCTACAGGCAAGCCTGTTGGACCTCCGGTACCGTAGATCTCTCTAAGGTGTGTCTTACATCTGGTTCCACACAAGCAAGATACTTGTAGTTTAACTGATTTATTGCAGTATGTTACAATCTTCTGCATTATGTTGCTCTCAGCATTTAATCCTAGTTTCCTAAATTGGCATTTAAGCCTAGTTCTGGTTACTCCAACAACAACAGCGATGCTGTCTGTACGCTACCTTAAGTACTCGAGGTACTTGACCTTGATTGGCTCCGACTAACGACTATGGCCATTGGCTACCCATCCAGTTGGATCCTTTGAGGCTCTCAACCCAAGATGTGTAGTCGACGGCTGCACGGTACCTGGGACCGTGCACCAGGGACATACCCGATCATAACTTGGGTAGGAGTAGAGCTGGAACTCTATCCCATCATCCTTTGGGAAGGCAATGTCCCGTGATGCCTTGCGACAGCCCTTGCTCCCGTGGATTGTCATTTTTACCACTTATCATTCAGCCATTTCCACATCAAACTGGACTCACAAGACAGGTCTCTTGTATTGACGCATAGTACTTAAGACTTCATACTGTGCGTAATAGGAAACACTGGGTCCTGGTTCATTACCTTGTCTCGGACCAGTGTGAACATTCCTGTTCAATGTATTAGGACCCACTGCAGTGTGAATAAGCCATAAGATTTCAACACGTACCTTCGTGGTGGTGATGTTGTTGATGACGCTGACGTCACACTGTAGCACAGCACTACACAGTCGAGTTATATTATGGAGAATGTGTCGCGCTAGATCCTCGTGTTCCAGAGTCCATAGTCCACTGTGAGACACGGTTAAGCTCCAAACCTACAATAAACGAGTGTTATGAAAAAGAGTTCATTTCCTTCGATCTTCATCCCTGCCAAATGGCAACCTGAACGAATATTTCACGTTCATTTTCGCTCAATACAAACGTAATGTTTTCAAATATAAATAATACTCACGTGCAGCAGGTTGTTCTGAAGTCTGTCAATCAGCCTGGCCACGCCCATGAAATATAAACAATACTCACGTGCAGCAGGTTGTTCTGCAGCCTGTCAATCAGCCTGGCCACGCCCATGAAATATAAACAATACTCACGTGGAGCAGGTTGTTCTGCAGTCTGTCAATCAGCCTGGCCACGCCTATGAAATATAAACAAAACTCACGTGGAGCAGGTTGTTCTGCAGCCTGTCAATCAACCTGGCCACGCCCATGTTGTCTTTGACCTCCTGTGTTTGACCTTCACCTTCGTCCATGAAGTCGAGGCTGGTGTTCATGTTGTCCTCGTCACCAAACGTGATGCGGCCGGACTCTGCATCCACGGGGATGCTAAGCTGTCGCTCCGGCGTCACCAGTGACGTAATGTCGTTATCCAGCGTCTGGTTCAGAGCGTCATCTTCAGGCTCTTCAAACCTAAACACAGACAGTATAATATAATACACACACATCCACAGGGATGCTCAGCTGTCGCTCCGGCGTCACCAGTGACGTAATGTCATTATCCAGCGTCTGGTTCAGAGCGTCATCTTCAGGCTCCTCAAACCTAAACACAGACAGTATAGTATAGTACACACACATCGACAGGGACCCTCAGCTGACGCTCTGGGGTCACTAGTGAGGTAATGTCGTTATCCAGCGTCTGGTTCAGAGCATCATCTTCAGGCTATTCAAACCTAAACACAGTACTTCTAGAAAATAACCAACCAACTGCATTCAAGACATTCTTGGCTGAAGCGTAATCATTTATGAACAAATAAAAAGATATGGTGTACTTGCATTATGGTGTTTTCACACTGACCGAGACAGATAGCGAGACCGATTAAAATAGCTTACAGAGAATTGTATGAAGGTGTTGACACTGCACCGCGACAATATCACTGATGCCATTGGCTGAGACATTTCATAGGTGTCGTTATTGGTCTGGGTGTCGTCCAGTGTGAAGACACCATTGGCTTCGTGTGATAAGAAAAAAATGCTTCATTTCTTGAATTAGCCCAGAGACAAACATGTCAGAGAAATTATAGAGCCAGCCCTCGTCATAGAAATGGCATACCCACCTGTAATTGATTCTGACGTGTTTCTGGCGTTGCTCTAACAGCGCGTGTTGAGATCTGTGGTGTACCTACCTGTAATTGATTCTGACGTGTTTCTGGCGTTGCTCTGACAGCGCGTGTTGAGAACGCAGACCAAGACGCACAGCCGCTTTCAGGCCCCACCAGCGTCTCTGACACGGTTTACCAAGACGCCCGTGCTGTAGCGCGTCGTACAACGTCATCTGTGAAGAAACCCAAATAAACCAGTAAAAAAGTGCGTAAAAGAAGTACCATTTCATTTGATTCATCCGTGTTTTGTGATTCCAACAAGAATGCACGTACTACAACTTTTTATGGCTCAATCACATTGACAGTAGTCGAGACCTAGACTGAGACCGATAACAAGTATACAGAATCTGTGTTGCTATCTGTCTCTGTGCAGTATGAACACCTCCATACAATTCCATAGAACCCAAATGTCATCGGTCTCGGTCTAGGTCTCGGCCACTGTTACACGTGTGATTGAGCCATCAGCCTGACTCTTTTAAGTATGTCTACCCGTTCTCTGCGTTTGCATTTGCGTCACCATTAAATCAATGTTAAAAAAGTATAACGCAACCACTGACGTCAACAGAAACGCATACGTTAAGTGTGAACAAGCCTTTACACCGGTTCAAAGAAACATAAAAATCCAGACCTGTAGATGTTGTAAGTCCCTGAGTGTTTTGAGCTGCTGCGTTGACTCGGCCACCAGACCTTTCATTAGACCGAGGCAGTTGAGTTCACCCGGAATCTGCAGCGCCGTTACCATGTAACCGTCAGAAACCAGCAGCAACGGGAGACGCGGGTGCGTTGCTATGGAGAAGCGCTGACGTAACGGATCGGACTGTGATTGTAGTGACGTGTTTAGAACGTCTTCTGGTTGAGCGTCGGGTCGGTTACTCCTGAAGAATTAAAATACAAGTAAGGTACGAATATCGTTCTCCAATGGCGTATTCACACCAGCTGTAACTGAGACCGGACCGACACAGTGGCTTGTACAAAACTGTATATAAGTTTCACAGTACACCTGAACCAGGACAGACGCCCACACCTATTGTCGCCCATTGTTTTAATCCCAGTTCTTGTGTCTTTCTCGGTTCCGGTTCCGCTCAGTGTGAATAAACCATAACGATCACTTCTTGGCGCGGTAACTTAATTTCCACGATAAGAAACCGTAGAGGAATTTTCCGAATTACTCCTACCGTCATTGATATGAACAAAATGTCACGGTACTCACTGTACAGATATGAGAGGATGTAGAGGGAGGAATTCTCTACTCACTGTACAGATATGAGAGGATGTAGCGGGAGGAATTCTCTACTCACTGTACAGATATGAGAGGATGTAGAGGAAGGAATTCTCTACTCACTGTACAGATATGAGAGGATGTAGAGGGAGCAATTCTCTACTCACTGTACAGATATGAGAGGATGTAGAGGGAGGAATTCTCTACTCACTGTACAGATATGAGCGGATATAGAGGCAGAAATTCTCTACTCACTGTACAGATATGAGAGGATGTAGAGGGAGGAATTCTCTACTCACTGTACAGATATGAGAGGATGTAGAGGTAGAAATTCTCTGGGTCCCATCACGAGTTCTCCGTACAGCTTCAGTATCAACGGTTCTCCGAGACGACTCAGTATCCCCAACGACCCCTGCTTCGTCATGACGACCAGGAACAGATCGTCCCACGTCCATTGCATGTCCGCGATCCAGTACGACCTGCAGTGTAAACATTATTACTGAATATCTTTCTGCAAATTTGCCGGCGCAGTAATTCGCCTATACGGTCACCCAAAACTTTATCACAGTGAAATTTATCGTGCTCATAGATAGACACAAGCATAGATTCTAACTAGTATCTGTATCTTTGTCTCTGTCTTAGAGCCCGTTTACACCAAACATCAGCGTCAGTGCTGAGTCAACGCTACGATGACGCTTGACATAGCTCTCATTGAAAAGGATGGAAACAAATATAGAGTTGCTCCAGAATGAGGTTACAACCCATTTTGAAGCATCTCCATTCTTTTCAATGAGAGCTATGTCGCAAGCGTCATCGCAAGCATCAGCGTAGCATTGATACTGACACTTGGTCAGTACTGGTGTAAACGGGTCCATTACGCACGCATAAGAGCTCGTCCACACTGCGATGGCAACGACATAATTGTCATTATTTTGGTGTCGTCAGTTGTTGACGTCACAAATGGGCTTCATGGCAACTAATGGAGGTGTTCACACGGCAACGGCATTTTGAAGATCAAAAGTTGCCGTCGCAGTGTGAATGCTTTTAATTATTGGAATATAACATAGACGGAATCTGTGGTGTTGCAGGAATATTTTGTGCAGAAAATTTAGTCTTGGATTTCAGGTCACGGTTAGGTATCTAAACGTAGATAAACACTGACGATGTAGACCTTACCACTAAGAACTCTGCGCAAAAGCGTCCCAACTGGCAGTCATGTGACCTTTGTCTCGGCAGTTTACGCCAGTTGGAAAACACAGAACGTACCTGGTGTATCTGTTGGACATGGGCGTCTTGGCGCCGCATCCCTTGAGCCTGGACACCACCAGGGTGTCGGACGCCGGAGACACGAACAGGACGGCGTTGTCATGGGTGTTGGGTTGGTTGACGCCGAGCGCCGCTAGGTTCCCGTCGTGTGAGTGACGCAGTACGAAGGCGCTGCGGGAGTGAACCGTGACGGCGCTAGGGGAGAGACCGGAGAGAGGCTGCCTGATCGTTCTCCACTCAGCGCGGTACGTGGGTAACCTACAGAACAACATCAATACAAGAAAGTGCTCCTGCTGGAAACCGCAGGAAGTGTACCATCCGCAGCGTAACATGTCGTGGTGGGGGGGGGGTGGGGTTCCCCTGTCCTAGCCGGGGGAGGGTGCCCCTATCCTGGCCCAGAGCGTACCCCTAATCTGAGGTACCCCCAGACAGGACCAGTGACAGGACTGGGTACCCCCTCCCCAGTAGGACCAGTGGCAGAGCCTGGGTACCCCCCCCCACCCCCAAGCTGGATTAGTGGCAGGATTGGCAGGGTAAAAATATTAAACATTACCTCCCCCATCATTCAGATGTGGGTGTTAACCATACTACCCCTTCTGAGCGGCCATCAATCTATTCAAAGGAAATAAATATCAAGGAGTGAACACAAAAATTCACTAGGTGACTCGTACCTCACATACAAAAGGCATCTCACATACAAAAGGCACCTCATGTACCTTGCGCACAAAAGGCATCTTGCGCACAAAAGGCACCATGGGTACCTCACGTACAAAAGGCACCTCATATACCTCATGTACAAAAGGCATCTCACATACCTCACGTACAAAAGGCACCTCACATACAAAAGGCACCTCACATACCTCATGTACAAAAGGCACCTTGCATACAAAAGGCACCTCATGCACCTCGCATACAAAAGGCACCTCACATATATTTCATACAAAAGACACCTCGCATACCTCACATACAAAAGGCACCTCACGTACCTTGCGCACAAAAGGCATCTTGCGTACAAAAGGCACCTTGCATACCTTGCGTACAAAAGGCATCTCACGTACAAAAGGCACCTCACATACAAAAGGGACCTCACATACAAAAGGCACCTCGCTTACAAAAGGCACCTCGTGTACAAAAAGGCACCTCGCGTGAATGCCGTCCCCCCAACACCCCAAACCCCCCCCCTGCCTCTCTCCCACCTTCCGTATCAAGGTTCGTTTCAATCCCACCTCGCGTGTGGTCCCCTCCACGCAAAAATAATATCTTTCACCTCGTGTGCAAAAAATTCCCAAAAAAACTGTGCAGCAACCCCAATTCTATCAATAAGGTATCTCTACGAGTCACCAATTAAGCAATAGCCTGGGTTCCGCCTATAACGAGAAACTTCCTTTGCACCAATCACTGGTAGCAATGTTAAAAAGTTTAGTTACTAAGAGCAGTTTTCTTTGTATTTGTTTGCTCGTTCTAAAAGTGTAATAAGAAGTAGGACCCAAAAGGGGCATATAAAATAGAAACTAATGGACCACTGTTTTTGGGCTGACAGTGTAAAGAGGTGATCGCCCACAAGAGGCCAGGATTCCCACTTTTTTTCCTATCACAAAATTCCCTGACTAGTATTTCTATCATTTCCTCGACTTTTGTGCCAAGGCTTAAAAATGCAAATTATATCTATTTATATCTTCAAATGAGGTTACAGTTTTAAGCTGAAACTGCATGGGGACAACTGGAATGTATTAAAATATTATGTCCCCCCGACCTTCTAATATTCACTGATAATGAACATGTTTTTCCCACTATGGAATAACTTCTCTCATTTTCCGGGTTTTCTAGTGCTGAAGAGTTCCCACGATGTGTATATAGTGCGTGATCAATGGTGGTTTAGTACTGTACCGAACACGAGAACTATTGCGATAAGGAAAGAAAGAACACTACTTACCCGTTTGAACAAACGAACTGCGGATCCGTCCACGTCAGCAGCAGGTTGGATATAACGATGTGTCTGTTGTGTGTGTGAACAATAGTACAAGTACAGCTCAGGCCAAACACCTGCAAGGAATGATAGAGCCGAATGACTGCTGAAACTGTTACATAAATAAGAAATCAAAGAATTGAATCGGCCAAAATTCATTTCAAGCCAGAAAACTGTAACGCGCTGTTTTTCATCCAGCATAAAAGACGTGGCGCAGAGAATGAATGAGTCTAAATGTTCGAGACATCAACAACATTATTCTACGTCACAAATTCCAGTGACAGATCTATTGAGTTTCGCAGTCTGCACCGCTAACACGTGTCGACCAACAAACGAGAAGAGACACGACATGATTTTTTTACGGTTTGCTTCTCTGTGACGCGAGCTACCATCAATAGACTTTGCACTCATGGAATCTTTCAAATGCCTGAATCCTGGTGGGAAAAAACCCATTAACTGTTCAATAAATGTATTACAAGTATTAAGCTGGAATTACATTGGAGCGAAAGCGAAATCGCTTAGGATGGATACAAGCTTTCTTAGTTGTGTGTTTATATTGAATGGCGGCAAAGATCAAAGAAATTTTCACTTTCGCTCCAATATAATTCCACCCTTACTGTCGGAGTCCCTCCCGATCAAGTTGAAGGTCACCGCATGACCTTGTATATATAGCATGCCCCAGCCGACCAGCGGGCACTTCAGTAAATCTACCCGGACCATGTACAACTTGTTCCCCAGCAATAAACTGACATTCACGTCTCACCACCACTGTGTCTTGTCTTTATGACCCCACGACACTTACACTAGTGGAACAGGGCTCATGGCTCACAGACTGACAGTGGCCGAGACCGAGACCGAGTCTGATGTCGTTGTGTTCTATGGAATTGTATGGATTTGTTTATACTGCACAGAGACAGATAACAACACAGATTCCCATTGAGTTCTGTGTACTTGTTATCGGTCTTCATCTAGGTCTCGGCCACTGTCAGCCTGATTGAGCCATCATTCCGTGTGTAATGTGTGATTCATATTTTAATGTGACTCTCACCTCGCTGACAAAAAACGTGGCGTCACACGTAGCGCCTTTAGCCTGGTTCCCTGGTAGACTGGCTGGGTCACTGTACACCTTGGACCAGGTGCCCTGTAAGCCCGCCTGATTGGCCGAGAATAGGACCTCCGTGGCGTCCTTCTCCCACACGTAGAAATCGTTCAGACCAATCACAGCCAAGATCTTAGTTCCGTCGTCACTCACTGTCAGCTTGGGTGAAAATCCGTCTGAAAATAAAAATATGACGTTGCGTCGTAGACAAAATTGGTGGCACGTGCAAAATGACGTCATGGCAGCATTCTGTGAAAACAAATTCCAACCAATGACTGCAGGTTAAAGCAGGCCTAATTATCATAAAACTGCCGAAGGCTTGGGACAGGATGTTACAAGACCCCCTCCCCCTCCCATTTTACCATTGAGGTGACTCTAACGAGCCACCAACAGTAAAATTACAAGAAACATTTGAAAAGAAAAGTCGAATTGTCTACGCAGACACAAAAACAGATCGTGCTGAACTCGTGGCAGCGTCTATGCAGAGTGAACGCTGCACTGACGCTAGCCATACTTCTCTAATTGAAATCAATGGAGTAGCTTGAGAATGAGGTTGCATCCCATTTTGGAACGACTCAATTAATTTCAATGAGAGGAATGTTGCAAGCGTCATCGCAGCGTTGACTCTTAAGCCCGTTTACACAATGCGTCAGCGTCAATGCTGTGATGACGCTTGCGACACAGCTCTCATTGAAATTAATGGAAACAAAAACAGTCACTCCAGAATGGGGTTGCAAACCATTTTGTAGAGACTCCATTGTGGTCAATGATAGCTATGTCGCAAACGTCATCGTAGAATTGACGTTGAAGCTCAGTGTAAACGGGCCCTTAACTTTATGCTCTTGGTAAGATGGAGATGTAACTTACCTGAGTTGGATTTTTGCACCTGCTGGCGTCCCAGGGCTGGTAATCCGTGGATAAACTTGAGCATGTCTGTATCCTTGTGCCACAGGAAGACGTCTCCGGAATAGAGCAGACCTGCGATGAAATGTCCTGCAATACATTATACCTAAAGTAAGGTCTTTATTACTACCGACCACGTACCTAGTACGAGGGAAGGTAATGCTTTCAGAGGTGTCTGTCCGTCTGTCTACGGGTAAGGGGGTACCTCGACCAGGTGAACCACCACCCCCCTCCCCTCACCCCATCAGCCAGGTCTGGTCTAGCATGGTAATGATGGGGGACTGGGGCGGTTTTGCCTCGCAATGGTAATGGGAGGCTGTCTTGTTTATAATTTACGTTGATGTCCGTCTCAACGTTTGCATCAATGGCACTGCTCCCCCTAATGTGTCGAACAATTTACTACAAAATGCAGTGCAACCCGAACTGATCTGAAGCGTCAGTGATGACGTAAGGTTTGATGCAGACGCGTAGTGTAAACGGACTCTTAATGGAAGCACTATACGTAATATTTGTGGTTCAAATTTTGGTTTTCTACAAATTACTTTGAGAAATTACAAGGGAAAATTGCTGGAAATTGTCAGAAACTCGAAACGCTTTGGTTTTTGCTAAGTTCTCGGCAATTCACAGCAGTTGGATTCCATTTCTAGAACAATTTTATTACATTTCAGAGCAGCTAATTCCATTTCTAGAAGCCAACATCAGTTGCTCAGCAGCTCTGGTTTGAGCCTATTTTTCTACCAACATTTCTGAGGTTTTGAGGGAGTCATGTTGAACTGACCGTTTCTGGTATGGGCGATGGTGGTGACATCTTCCAGTAGCGGCTGTAACTTGCTGACTTTACGCTTGGTTTTACCGGAAGGAACGTACAGAACACTGAGTCTGCGCAGATGATCGTCTATCAGGAACACACTCTCCTTCAACTACAATAGAAGCAAGAAGAGCCTTCATTTATATAAGAAGCCATACCGACCACGCCCCTGTCCATATTACTCCTGGTTGGTCCTTCCTCGTTGATCCTTCCTGGACAGGAGGCTCCTTCCTTCCCGCTCCATTGCATCATGGGACAGGGAACCCCGTGTAGGCAGACAGACAGACAGGAATGAAAACGTTACCTTCCCTCGTACTTGGCATGTGGTCGGTAGTTATAGGGACTGAAGAAAATTCTCTGGTGGCTTGGTAGCCTGTAATCTCTCTGCTTCAGTACACCCAACCTCTCCTTCAAGATGCTTATTACCGCCCGCATCCGAAGGATTTGGTCATGTTTTCACAGGTGTCTGTTTACTAACGGGTGGGGGGGGGGGCTGCTCCAGTCTCTGGTACCTGTTCGTGCCACTGATCCTGACCAGGATAGGGGTACCCCCAACATTTTAAGGCTAGTTTACACCTAACGTCTGCGTTTGCATTTTCCTTTGATATTTGCCGTCCCATTCTTGATAATTGAAACGTCAAGTGTGAACAACATCACTTGTTGCTATAGAACCCATTCATGACGTTTGACACAAAAACAGACGCAGACGTAACATGTAGACAAGGCTTTATGCTGCAGGTGGTACGTGTCTTTAGGTTTCCGCAGGAGAACTTTCTTGTTACCGCCCACATACGTAGTATGATGGGTAGGTAGTTTTCACAGGCATCTGTCCTTCACACCCAGTGGGAGGGGGTACCCCATAATACTTCCACTGGTCCCATGTCCTTTCCTGCGGGTACCCAAGTCAAGTCAGGACAGGCATGGCCTGGTCAGGTTGGGGTACCCTTCCAGCCAGATTAAGTTAGGGTACCCCCCCCCCCCAGTCAGTTCTGCTTGGGGTACCCTCCCCAGGTACCCCAGAACAGCAGAGCGAGCACTTGCTACGCGGCGGGCGGTATGCCTCTTGCGTTCACGCAGGAGGACTTTCCTGTATTAGACCAAAGTTTGCCTGAAAGGTTATTCCATATCAAGGTCAAAGGAAAAAATCTATTCCCAGTCTCTTTTAAGTTTTTCTCTTTGGTGATCTTTGTGTCAGTGTATAATTTAACACTCGCCCGCTCGCCCGTGGCGAGTCCATTTCTCTGCGGGCGAGTTGAATTTAGAAGTACTCGCCCGGCCTGGCTAGTTGAAATTTTGGCCATCTGGTGCTGCCACCTTCTGTTGATGAATTAGAAAATTTTCACACAAATATAACAGATCAAATATAGATTAGATATAGATATGATATTATAGACAATACTCAATATTACCCAAAAAGTACTTAAAACAAGTACTTAGTGTAATTATGTTAATTACTGTTTTTTATGATTTATTTTCCCCCAAAAATTACATGATGATCCGGGTGAGTAGCTTTTGTTGTAGGGGATTTGATTTCTATGTTACTCGCCCGAGGTGGCTAGTGGTCAATAATTCTTAAATTATACACTGCAGTGACTTTTTGCAATTATTTCAATTATCACAGTCGGACGTGAAAAGGGAACTATGCATTGTTTGCTAGGACCTGGCAATTTGATTGTTTTACATGACGATCTTACCTAAGCTGTACCCTGTACCCATTCTGCTGACTTTGGAACAGCAACAGCAATAAGAGTAAAACATTTTTCTGGAACCAACAGAGCTCATTATCAAGGAATCTTGTTGAAAGAACGACAAAAATGTGAGATTAAAATAGGGTCCTCTGAAGCATTTTCATGTTTACCTTTCTTAATGCCCTGCTATTGTTTTCATATGACACCTTCAGTGATGAGAACTCCTCATTGTCTCATCATGAATCGGTAAGTCAAGAAATTCTCATTACTTATTTACAATGTACTATTGTAGTGGTGTCAACTTACATAGACCCTGGGCCTTAATGTAGAGGCATAGCAAAGCAAAAACAAAAAAATCAATGATTGTAGCATGATGAATCAAGGAGTACGAGTAATTTGACAAAGAGATTGTACTGTACTAAGACAAACTCGCAAGCAGTGTCACTTTGGCACTTTCACAGAATACACGATACGATAAAAGAATGAAACAGTCAACAAATACCATTACTGCTACATTTACAAAAACAATTACTGGAGCTACAGCTTCACCAACTGATATTAGGACAAGTAATTCCATGAAAAGACATACGTAATGTACATATCACAAAGCATGACTTTCATGAACTGAAACAAAAGTAGTGTTGTAAGTAGTTTGTTGAGTGGTGGGAATGTATGTCTAGTTTTGGTTTTTCTGATCTTCTGAATTAGAAAAATCTTATTTTTTTTCAGTTGGTTCATAGCATATACTGGTATTTTAAAAATCTGGATTCAAATCCCGACCACTTAAATTTATCCTAATGAAAAATTCACTACTGCAAGCCCTCTTTTGAAAATAATTAACCAATGTATCCTCGTTTCTTTCTGTTCCGCCTTTACGTTTATCATCCACTTCCCGTCTCTCCTTTGGATGCTGAGAGTCATTCACATATATTTATTTCTGACACCTCCCATTTCAAATATTTAATTAGGGAAATAAAATACCAATTCTTTTCAAATCCCCATGTCAAGGCCACGCATCCCTTGGGGTTACTATTTGTTGCTAAAAGACAGTCAATGGGATTGACGTTGTGGATCCCGCACCTGCGAACCATTGTTTAGCTGTCTTATTGATGCTTAACCTTTCAAGTATTATTTAATGTACAAAGTAATGGACATTTGTGCTGATTTGTTCTGCAGGTACAGCATCACGGGGAAAAGTATGCCCGTAAATTGTTACAGCTGTATCGATAATGATGCAACTGACGTGACGAAATTTTTTCGATTTGATTTCAAAGAACTGGCATCAAAATAAATTCATAGGATGCAGGAAACCTTCCACACATTGTACTGCCCTTCGATATATTCGGTATGTGAAAGTTCCTCACGTAAAAAGTACCAAAATTTCTTCAGTCAGATTAAAACCATACCAAGTTCCTTCAGACTACATTTAATTGTAATTGTAAATCTTAGTATCTAGAACGTACTCTGATCCTCAAATTCATTTCAATTATTTGCCTGAAATCAAATCATGAAATTTGTGAAAAGGGGATAATGATTTTGACGTGATGCTTTTCCTCTGGATCGTAAACTTGACAATATTTCTGGAAATTAGTTCAGCTTGGTAAGAAACAAACAAACAGATGCGAACAATCACTACGTTACACGTGCGTTCGACATACATGTATATGAAACAATACATTATGCCGAGAAGATCAATTGATGTTTGTTTGAATATTACTTCCAGACTTCAGTTCTGTTTTCAGAGACTTAACCAAAACCATTAAATAAACAAAGGCAAGTATTATTTGCGTAACACCAGATTAGTGTTAAACCTTTCAGCCCTCAATGTTGGCAAAACGGGATTACATACTTTCATGAATGACATTTGATAAGACCGTTCTTTGGAGAAATCTTTACTTCTCAACTTTCGGTATTGAAACGATTTCGAAAATGTAAAGAAATGGGACAATCAATGAGATTTAATTTCTGAAAATTCTTACATTATAAGATAAAGAATTTTCCAGCAATATGGCTCAATTGTTACATATCATATACACTGTGGCATGCACTTTTATTTTCAGGCTATAAATTTATTCTAAATTACATTTATTTGTAGATGAACGGCCTGTGCTTTCTTTCTTTTGCTGCCCTAACGCTTTTGGGACTAACCCACTGCGCCTCACTGAAGAAGGCTGACGTTGAGGTGGATAACGACCAAATTAAGCGGAACGACGACCAACGCCCGTGCCGACGATGTCCATCTTGTGAAGCAGGACCTTGCGAACTAGAGCGAGAGCCCTGCAACCCTTGTAACAGCAACAGCAACTACAACGACGAAGGAAGAGCCGGAAATCTCTATACTGCTTCAAAAAGTGGTCAAGTTAACTCCAATAGCTTGCCATATGGTGGATAATATGTAAAATAATGCTAAGAAATAAAAGCAAAGATTGTTTCAGCTATTCTACGCATGGTTTGATTTTAACAATATCGTAAAACTCTCCTGAACTACTGTAATGGACCATAACATTATTCAGTGCTTACCGGTTATGATATTTTCTTTTCTAAATTGAAAAAATATAGTAAAGCAACAATAATTTGGCATCAGCAACACAAAACTTGGATTAGATCTGGTATTTTGTGAGATTGCATGTTTCCATATAGATCACACTGTGTTCTGACATTTCTCAAATAATTCAGTAGCACTTGATCACAAATTTGTGTCAATCAGATTCACTGCCATGGGGTCGTTTATTTCCACATACCAAAACTACTGCATGAAATTGCAGGTTGTGGCATATTTTGATGAAATCTTTTCCACATGATGTTCAGAGAAATGTAAAAAGTGACTAGGCAAACTGTGCGAATTGGAAAGATTGTACGTACAAGCAACATATTTCGACAATTAATTAAAGAAAAATATGGTTGTTACAACTATGTCCTCATCCAAAGAAACTTAACCTTATTTTACAAAAAGCAATTGATTGTCACCAATGTAAGTAGATTCATCAGACTACACACGTAACTTTGTGTTTCCGAAAATAGACTTTGCCTTTCAGCAACATGTGGAATAAAATATCAGCAAAGGTAATTTTCTTTATGCCTAAAATTAGTCAAAAAGTCAAATGATTGAAGTTGCCATTACAAAAATAACAAAGTCGTCAAAGAATGAACTAACCTGGATCACCACGACACGACATTTTGCTTCTTCAAGAAAGTATAAACCATTCTCGGTTACATCAAAAGGTAAGAATACTTCTTAAAA
This sequence comes from Haplosyllis leylae, assembly GCA_038406175.1. Lineage (NCBI taxonomy): Eukaryota > Metazoa > Annelida > Polychaeta > Phyllodocida > Syllidae > Haplosyllis > Haplosyllis leylae. The sequence continues at coordinate 38,060 of JBCAUG010026675.1, forward strand.
TAGGCTGATATGGTACTGTGACAACGAACAACGAGACGCTTCAATTGCCTTGTACCACTTTGGAAGTGTCGTGTGTTGAATTATTAAATAAGAAATGATCTAATTTTTGTCTTAAGATTTACGAGTCTGAGGCACACATGAAAAAGGGTAAATTCTTCAATAGGAGGCTAGTTTATTAGTACTTTCGGTTTAGGAAATTGAAGCTAATAGAAAGAGAAGTGTTCATTTTTAATACAAATTCATTTCTATGAAATGAGTGATCTTACACCGTTGAACCGTGTAACATTATTACCATACCCGATATTTCTAAGGACATTAGAGGTTTTGATACTCCTTGTTTTGAAACTGAGGGGATCCCTTGCTGATCAATTTTATGGCCTACACGCAATGGTCCAAGATTCACCTCCAGTGCTACACTTACTCAACATCTCGACTCTTATGTATCAGCCTGCTGCCAAAAACACTAAATATCAAGCCTTTCACAGTCAAAAGTGTTTTATTACAGGATAAGATTTATTACCGGATTGAATCAATGGAGATACGATCTCCAAACAATACAAAGACGACTAAAAGGTCGTATTTATCAAATATACCAGCCATAATCCGAAAAAGAACAGATGACACAATTAATGAGAATAAACACAATTTGTCTGCGATAAAATATGACACACCACCATAGAATGCAGGTAAAATTCCACCCTTTTATGTTTGACAATACATAGCATGTTATAAGTCCTCTTAAAGGCAACATTTGATACGAAGTAATGAGTCCGTTTAACAACAGCATTCAAAAGGTACAGATCCAAATAAAGGACTAAATGTAACATTTTTGAAAAGGTCAATAAAAAGATGTTGACACTGAAGTGCTGATGTGAATATAGAGCTCGCTATGCATGACTACCAATACCGACTAAATACTTTTATATCAGACTGTCACCCCAAAGTTGACCTATTCTTCACATGAGGCACAGCAGACGTAAACACAAATACAACCATAATGCAAAAGTCGTCATCTGAACAAGAAGACGGTAACCTCCCGGTACACAGTATAGTCTCCGCAAATAATTTTATTGGAGGGGGGGGTCTCTGCGTAGTAACTTTCAGGGATGTGTGGAAGTGCTTCATAGAACCCCCAACCCCAAAAAAACTGGAAGTTGCTTTGTAGAACCTCCTCCCGAATTAAAATGGAGGATGCGTGGTGAACGTTGTTTCAAAGAAACCCCCCCCCCCTCCAAACCCACCAGATATTTATGGGGATTTTTGACAACAATGTTGTCAACATTTTTGTCCGCACTCAGTCTTACCGTTTGCATCAGAAATAGTGTCAAATCCAATATCAGTGCAAAAACAGTACCTCGAAGAAATAAAAAGAATCTGCAGGAGCCTAATTACTTTTCCAGGTACACTTTTAGGAAAACCTTAGATATTCTTCAAAAGAGTACTTTTCTTCAGGGTAAAACTGAAGCCCTGTAACAAACAAACTATGCTTACTACACATCTTTTCAATTTAGATTAAAAGAATGCTAATCTTTATGTTAGAGTTGCAAATGTAATATTTAGATGCAAAAACAGCTCTTTAGTCCTATTACATAACATGGCCAAAGGATAAGACAGAAACAATCGATTTGTTTTGACTGACATCTACTTGAAGGAATATTTCTTTTCGTTTCAGGTTGATTGATCAATTTTCAGACACAAATCAATAGGAATCCATTGTCTGATAGTTCATTTTAGTACCAAGAAAGATAACACTGAATAAATCACTGTTATCCTTTCCAGAATTGATACCACACACACATAAAACACAAACCTTGTACAATGTGTAACTCCCTTTTTTCAAATCCAGAATTGACTATCCATGATAGCGTAACATTACAAGCACTTACAGAATAAATCCACTGCGATTGTCTTTGAGACACAAATACTGTTTTCTGTTTTTGCAGAGTTTGTTATTAATATACGGTACATCGAATACGTATCAGACCAGTGCTTCAGCACATATGTAAACTGTCACTGAGTGTTTGGTTCATTTTAAGGAACACGGGTCCCTGGGCTCTTCTCTCCTCAATGTAGAGCGAGAGACAGCTACACAGGCACTGCAACCATGCATTGTAGACTGTTACATTGAAATTCGGGAGCATGCTTTAAGGCTTTAGGCTGTGGAACATAAATATGGAGACATTTGTGCGTGTCTGTAAATGTCACACTTCATTCTGGTACTATATTTTAGCATTATGACAGAGGAAAATATTTCATTACTTTTACAAAGACAAAGTTACGAATTCCACCCTTTGTTTCTGGCACTGAAGTACGCAATGGGTAATCTTTCACATAAGATTATTCTGTTTTAGGAAACAAGATGCTTAAGGTAAGACAGAATTCTCTCTCTAATAAATGGGGTTACTGGGTGTCAAAAACACTGCAGCTTTTTGTTTATTTGTCAAGTATTTTCTAAATTCATGCAGCTTCCCATATTCTACATGTTATGGGAATAGAACAGTGGCCTAATTTCTCAAGTGAACGCCTTGAAAGTATCAGTGCACAGTGCCAGAAAATAACAAGTTCTTAAAAGTGACATTATCATCATATCAATGTTCAATCAATGCATTCAATGGTAACACCATTCGTGTAGCAACACAAAAGACTCAATTCCTGACATTATTACCTTTCAAAATATTTATTGGGGGAAAAAAGCTCAACAATGATTTGGAACCTAATAGATCACACAGTTTGTAGCTATTTTCAGTATCACCTGTATGTTTCGGTTCGATAGAAGATACATCATGAAGCCGCATGTTGAGTTACAATGCAGAAAGAAATTGAAAGCTGCTCGTAGGTACGGTACATCAATCCATTTTGTCCCCTGCACGGTACACAGGATTACCGGATTTGTGGGATTCAGGATTGATGTTGAAATAACGCATTGTAGTTGATGATGTATCGAAATAGCAGCAGCATTAAAATACAGGTTCCACTGTACATTTTTTAAGCTAAACTCAATTTTTAACCGCATTTTCAAGTAGATAACATGTTGCATATCACTGTCTGGAGACAGAGGATACAGTATATTTTACATACAGATAAAATAGCATTGAGATTACGGAATTAACCAGAATTTGAGAAGTTATAATCCATTTCTGTCACAGGCTGCACAGCCTGGAATCCTTTTGCGACCAGGAGATGCCTTTTAAAATGAGCCACAAATACTTTAGTTCCTTTCATATCACAGTTTATTGCCCATATGGTACATAAAGTCAATCACAGTTGATAAAACCCTTTGAGCACAG
>JBCAUG010026676.1:2963-24696 GCA_038406175.1 Haplosyllis leylae
GTAGTAGAGGAGGAAGGTGCCCGAGACTCTAAATCTGTGGTTAAAATACATCTTGGTGAATAATAGTAAACATGTAAACAGTTTCACAAGAGTTGTATTATCTGGCATTTCGACCCTCACGGTGAAATCTAAGAAATTCTGATTAGAATTCGTCACAAATGTAGCACAAATCGGTTCACATCTGAATTTGTAAATCAATTCACATTTGAATTTACGAATCACTTCCGAAAATACATGCTGGGACCGTTTTCTTACAAAAACCATGCAAAAGAGAATTCAGCTGGTTTTTTTATTGGTTATTCTCATAACAATTAAGATTCACACAGACAGAAAGACAATTTGTGAATTTCTTGAAACATTCTTCAGTCAATCCAACAGAAACTGTTTCATGGAAAAATCTAAAGAATAGCTTTTGAAAGCCGAATAAGAGGTTCACATTACTATTCTCAGAAAGTTTTGACCCTAGACGGATCTACATTGCATCAGTAGTTTTGTAATTATTGAAGTTTCACTTAAGTTTTTGTGCAACATCCATATTCCTACGTGATATCATCATAGTAAAAAGTAATTTATTCTTTTGATTTATTGCAAGTCAAATTCTATTATGCAGATAAAGAAAGGGAACCTTCTCTCTTCGGCTTCTATCTTTTTGAGTATATTTACACTGACAGAAAATTTGACACCAAAAGAAATATTGATTCGGGTTCAAATTGGGTGGTATTCTTGTATAACCACACTTGCTTTACTATTCTTCTCTCTCTCCCATCTAAATTGAAGCAAAGGAGCTGATCTTGCTATCTCAATGTATACGGATAATGCAAGAATTCAATAAGCAAATGGGAGTCGCATCTCAAAAGTGTATATGTCAAATATGTACAAGGAAAGTAAAAGAATTCAATGAGTAAATGTAAGCTCCGAAATAGAGATGCCATCACTGTGTGCTTGATTTTGTACAGTATTGTCTTCAGTGGTTTTTCGAGTGACAGAACTTTTTTTGCATCTTTCGCGATGACATTTTTGTCCACGAATTTTTCTTATTTGGGAAAATGAATACAAATTGCAGTATCTTTTGCTATGACTTCCCTTCCCTTCACGAAGATAAAGTTCCTTTTTTTATTCTATTTATTGATATTCATCATGCTGCTCAGTCCGTCCAACATAAACACTATTTAAAGTCCTTGGGCATGAGCCTAATACTAAAGGATGAATGTCCAACAAGCAATTACATTAAATCACTTTTGTAGCCATAGATCTTGGTAATTGAATGAGGAAGATACATTGAGATAATTGCATTGCTCTTCTTTTCACACGAGTTACCACGACAAGATTTAATATCTTTAAATTTAGTCCATAAATCAACAAGCTGTCCCTGGGAATTGGATTATGAAACACTTACGAATATAGTGTTGTTGCGTGACTAATTCTGAGAGTGTCACCTTAGAACTGAGGACGAATTATACCAAGGACTTGTGTACACGTTGTTTGAACAACCATTATCAACAGTATTTGGGTGACCTTGGCGAATGTCAAGGATTCTCAAGGTCAAGAACTATGTGTACTCAACATCAAGGTCAAGACAAGCCAGGTGATGAGATAAACATGTGTACCTTTTCAGAAGAACAAAAGTTAAACCTTAACAGGCTCCGACTTGCTGGTGTGAGACTACCAAAATTACCAAATTTGCGCAATATTCCAAAGTCTGAAGTTTCCAAAAATACTCTTGTTTTACAGGGAGAGTTACAGCGGAAACGATGACTTCACTATCAGCCACAGTACATGATCACACGATCAGATACATATCACTTCATCATTAGACTGCACAGACAGGGCTAACCCTCTGTAGCTCGTCTCTTATCCGGCGCACACGATCACCACATTCTGGAAGCAGTTTTGGCTTTGAATGAGAAACATTATTTTGATTGCTTTATTTGACTTCAATGGCGCAAATGGAATGATGGATCTTTAAACCTAAATTGAATCCATTGTGATGTGCCAATAACATTCGTCTCTGTGAGTGGTAGGAAAATCTCTGTCATGTTGTGTCGACTAATTTTCCAAAACTATTTACAAGAATTAATTGTTGGGTGACCAGACTGGCCGCTGTGTTTTGGGCAGATAACGTGGATGTAAAAGCATTTTCTGACAAAATGAGATAAAAAGCTTCAATAACTTTGGTGATAAACTTTCACTGGCCTGGAGGTTGAGTATGATCAGTGCCTAAACTAATGGTCCCAGCTCCTGACCCATCACGTCTCATGCCTTTCATGCATTGATCTATCACAGGAGGTTCGCCTAACTCCTGTAACAAAATATTGACAGGAAACATGCCAATTTTCACAGCTGAAAAGGACTGAAATTTACTACTGTGCGTCAAGAGCCAGGAGCTTTCATCCAAAAATAGAAAAAGGAGGTACACCAGACACCTGCAAGTTTTTAAGTACGGCAGGATGCACCTTTTGATTTCTGCTTTACGATCCCACCAAGGCTGGGTCCTCATTCATCACAACTGTTTGGGTAACTTTTCCCGAATGCATCAACTGACCGGCAGAGAGAATGTCTGGACTGTCCTTTGAGAAATGAGAACACATCATCATTTTCTGACTCTCCTCAAACAGAGTTTGTTCAAACAAAGAAGGTGCTCATACATGAATAATATATCGGACATTAGTACTTAAGCATTAAGAACTGGGTTAAAGAGGAATACAGGGAAGCGACAAATATTTGTCCTGTGTCGCATACCTATTGGAAGATGTCAGAAATTTGACACTATATAAAATAGAGTACAGAGGACCAATATAAGGGTTAAGTATCATGTCGAGCGTTACAATTGTGGGATGAAAAGTTTTAATTTACGAGAGGATTTATATTTAGTCGCAGTCATGACTATTTGTTGTTTGCAAAGAAAATCTGATTAAACACAGCCTCGCAAGTGACGCGCTTCGGACTGTCCAATTTGAATTCAGTTTCTTCTCCATCCAATGCTGACGACAGCACGGTCAAGCGATGGAGGTTCAGTTGGTTGATTGTTGGTGGTCACGAGTCGATTCTTTCTTTGAGAGGGGAAAGAGTATCGGTAAGAGGGCTAATTCTTGATTCTGAGAGAGTAGTCACATTCGAGTCTTGACGTCAAAACGTTGGCATACGAATACAGACAATATGAAGTCCTGAGTTTGATTAAATACTAACCTCCAGATTTTGCTTATGTAATTAGCACTGACGAAACATTTGATCATTTTTAATGTTAACTTGGATACTTTGACTTGATATGTATCTCATGATGGTCGTAGTGGTTGGATATATCTTCCTCTTTAAACCACTTGGGCTTTTCTATCTTGCTTCGTAGCTCAATCAAGCTTCAGCAGGCTTTATAGCTTCCTGTATCCATGTCCATCAAATAAGCTCTTCAGATCTCTACGTCAGTTAAACTTAAGTGATGTAAATTCCAAATTGTAAAATACCAAATAGCAATGTGAACCAAGACATCTATTGGGCGCTGTGTTTCTGCTGGAAAAAGAATGATTGGATGATAACATTGCCATGTCAGTGACAAAATCAAGGAATATTACAAATATTTAAGATTTCCATGGCAGAAATGGTTCCACATTTTCCTCTTCCTATGCAAACCAAGTGTTTCTAGGTTCAGAATCGAATCATACTTTGTAAATGATTGGAACACAAAGAAACCGATTTTCCCAGTCTGAATTTTAAAAAAGTTAAAAGGTAAAGGGCACAAACAAACATTCGAGTTATCCCTAAAATAGATCATTCTGCCAACGTTGTCAGAATTGAATATACTTTGGATCAGTTGTTAAATTAAATTTAACAAAGATTTCACAAGGTTTGGTAAAATAATATTGGACACATGGTAAATATTTACCAAATATTTTGCAAAGTTTTATTTAACCATACATGATCCCTTGCCTGTTTTACCAGGCAAGTGCAAGATTTTGGTCATGAAAACATAGTCAACACTTACTTGTTTACCAAGTATGCAAGATACTTGTTCTGGACCAGTCTGCCAAAGCAGAGAAGTCATAACACCTTACTTCCAAGTATTTCTACCTAAATGGTGTATTGGATGGTAACTGCATGAGACACCAGTTTTAGGCAGAGATATCCAAAGCTAAGGTATCATGATTTCTCTTCATTAGCAGACTGGTCTCCAAAAAAAACAAATGTCATGCATCTTGCACACTTGGTAAAACAAATGTGTTGACTATGTTTTCAGGCCCAAGATTTTGTTCCATGCCTGGTAAAACAGGACATGGATCATTGTTAAATAAAGCTTTGCCAAATATTTGATATATATTTACCATGCATTCAATATTATTTTACCAAAACCTTGTGAAATTTTTGCCAAATCCTTGGCAAATCTTTAACAAAAATTTATTCAACAACTAATCCAACAGCATATTCAACCAATACAATGCTGGCAATATTGGCAGAATGATCTATTTTAGGGAAAACTTGGCTGTCTCTCAAACATTGTCTCCCTGAACAACAAGGTCAATATCGTAAATTCGCTTTAATTTGATTTTGAACTATTGTCCAATATAACAACTGCACAATAAGTCCTTTGGCCATTTTAGTTACAAATTATGAAACAATGTAGCAGACCAAAGAAAGAGACAACGATACCACAGATGAACGTTTTCAGAGAACATGGAAAAATTGCAAGATTGTGGCTACATGAATACTAGTAAAGTTAGTTTGCAAAAGGCGATGTTCTCAAGAAAGACAGCTGATGGTAGAATCTCCCTCAGGCCCAATCTGACTAAATAAGATAAGCCCTAATCAATCTGACGATCAACTCATTCGTAGATCTACCAGGATTATCTTCAATGTACCAAGGTTTAAATAAAGTACAAGAACTCTTTAATTACAAAAAATAACAACGCACAAACATTCCTAGTACTATATGATATCACCATACAAAGAAGCATTTTTTACTTGCTTTTACTGTATTTGAAAGCGCTTCTTTTCTCAGATGAAAAACAAACGACCTGTCCAAAGAATTTTGTCCTTCAGAGTTGGCTATCAAAATATGTGTCCCTTTTTGAGGTTGGTCCAATCGATATACAACAATCTGATCAATATGTTCAGGGGAAAGTTGAACAACGTTCGTTCAATTGCCAAAACTTGTTATTCTCAGGCACTGAAACCTCTCGGCTGTACAGATTGCAAATATCATTTGCTAAACTTCGTTGTTCAATACTTGGGTACCATGGGTATAGTTTCTGAGCATAATAAAATCAATGTAATTACTTTTGTTCCAACTTCCACATGGGTCAATCCCTGAGGACCTTTGAGTTTTACAGCACTCAGATCGGTTCATTGCACAATTTGACCATTAAAATAATTGAACTCTTCGAAATGATACTAAGATAGATTTTTTTCAGTTTCTCAGAAATATTGGATTTTGAAAGTATAAACGTAAACTTCTTCAGCCACGCATCGTTTTGCTGAGGAAGCACCTATCAGTAGAACCGCCTGTTATTACTTGAACTGATTTTTCTTCAGATATGCAGAATCAATTTTATATCCCTATTCTAGCTCACTGTACCCCCCCCCGCCCTCTGGATCATTTAAGCCAATGGGGGAACGTCAGAAGAACCAATACGGGGGGATCAGTTGAGCCAACTAGGGGGTTGGTCAGTTGAACAGATAGGGGGGAGGTGCAGTCAGTTGAGCCATCTGGGGTGGGGGTTCGGTTGAGTCAAAGGGGGAGGGGGTATAAAATTCCTGTGTCATCCTCAGATGGCAGTACTTTCAAAATGTTGCCATCTGGAGGAAATATGTGGAGGTAGTGTGATCTATGGCAGGGAGTATAAAATTCATTCTACAGAGTTATGCTCCCTCACTGGGATATGGGCTACCATTTTGGTTTTTGCCAATAGCAAGCCAACACCAATAACAGAACAAAAGAAGAGGATTCCCTTTCACAAAACGGAAACAAATATGTTGATATAAGAAGGTCATGTCAATCCTTTCAAAACATATTGACAGGGGTTTTACCTTATTTAAATTACAATAATGTAATTGCTACTGGTGCTCATTACTGTGGGAATTAAACTGAAGATGGATCTTTGCAGAAAAAGGTACGCTTAACGATAATAAACCCTGGGAATTTATGCCCAGAGGTAAATGAACGATCGAATTTTACGCTCTAAATACCAGATAGAATTGAGGAATCCACCATCTGCTTTGCTCAGATATCCTCCAGTGCCCCAAAGGGATAGAGTGAGGCAAACTTTTGGGCTGGGCCTGTATTAGTAGAATTTCTACTTATCTTTTTACATGTGTTGATTTGCATTTCTGTAGATTTCACAAAGTATATTGAGACAGAACATATTACGTATGCAATATTTTATAAGATATTTCTTTTTTGTTTACCTGGAGTTATAAAGCCTCAAGTTGAAATTGTTTCATATTTTTCGTGTGATATTTGTTTGGTGAGAAAGAGTGATATTCATTGGCCAGACACTCCATGATGACAATACCATTAAAAGTTTCCATGAGCATGTCGGCCTATTGACGTCCAGGTTAATTTGATTGCAAGCTTTTCCATCAGTGAATATATTTGTCAAATATGCTTCTGTTTCATAACTTCGTTAGATCCATTTCTTTTTATGACGGTCTGGGTTGTTCGCATTTCAACTTGTACATTCAGATACAACTGCTTGCTCAATATTATAGTCCACTGATCTTTCTTTTGTTGATACATGAACTTTGGCCAGTTAATTTTTGGCCAGTTTTCTTCTTCAAACAGCATCGATGTCTGGAGAATTAGATCAAAGCCAGACCTTGGAGTAAACTTTTATTAAAGTTTCATTGGGGAAAAAGTTGAAAAGATGATTTTGATAAGTTCTATCGTCTGAATATGAGCTCAATATCAAAAGTAGAATCAATCAAGCTGGGGAATTTTAGCTCAGTTTTTTACTTTGACTGCAGAATGATTTGGCAAATAATTGAATCCTACAATGTTGATGTGACTTCAATATATATTCTGCTTCACGTCAAAATTCTCACATCCAAAAGGAATTTAATCATTTTTGGAAGTGATTGATGACAAAGATTTTGCCAGAGATATGTGTCACCAACATTAGACTTTATCCCCTTTTGGGATTGACTTTACAAGCCACTACTTTTGACTAGGATTCAACCATTTGAACATTATTAGATACTTAAGATTGATTGAAAAGTTGCTACTTAAGAGAAGAAAGGGGATGAACAAAATGTTTGAATTAGTTTTGTGGAAATTATGGGAACATTTGGGATATTAATCTATTAGATGTCCGAATCTTGTTCTCCTTCTTTACATGTATGAAAACACATGTTGCTGACTTTGATACAATATGTATTAAAACAGCAAAATCTCTGATATCCGTTTAAATTTATGGTGTCCCGAACTTACGCAGGCAAGGCAAATGGAGCCCGTAACCAATGATACGTTACCACCACAGTTAGTAACCCCCTAAGGGTAGAACACTTGTCCCATAATGCTATAAGCTTAAGTGGTTATCGATCCTATTCACCCCAGGCATTCGTTTTTGGTTATTCCATTTTTGAGTTAAGTCAGAGTGACCTTGAAGCTCCTGGGTACTACTCTTCTTGGTTGAGTTTATCAATAAATCTCAAGCAGACCACAGAAGACTTGATTGACTTTCAGTGTTCAGACGAAGTGGGCATCAAGTAGCAATATTGCGTAAACTTGGATGTTATCTTCCGATCGATACAAACACTTGTGTCCTCACTTCGAATTTGGCCCAAATGACTCCATGACAGAATCAAAGAAAATCTGTTAGTCCTGAATGTTTTATTTGACATACCTTTTTAAGAAAAATGAAACATATTTTGAAATTAATTTTTTCTCAGTTGAAAACAAAGGACTTGTTTCACGTGTGGTGTCCAGATTTAAGTACACAACACAACTCCGAAATATATTTTGGGTACAGCAAGATAAATTCTTCTTTGACAAAATTGTCACACTGTGCACCCAGTGCAATTTCTGAGACAAAGTTTCATGGAAATGTAGTCGCATTGCAGATGTTTGTACTATCTACGTTTTAAGGCCCGTTCACACCAAGCGAAAATTTTCTTTGATGTTTGTCACTTACAAGTACGAAATAATTATTTTTCTTAGTTGCCAGAGTCTCTATGAAGAATGACTAACAAAAGAAATGTTTTACTATCTGAAATACATCCCATGAAGTGTTAATTAATCACTTTTATCTGCTTATTTACAGGAAGATAAGAAGTTCAAATTAGAACTAATTTCAGGAACATCGATATTGTGAGGAATGAAGGACAAACAACAAAGACCTAGTCTATCTCAACTCAATCTTTTTGAATCAATGAAGTAATCTAAATAATGTCATTGTGCAATGACAGATCTCTCGTAAAACATTCTCGGAGTAACAAAGCTGTACCACAACAGCAACACCGGAAATGTCAATAATCTGTGGGATCAGTAGCACTGACATTTCTTAAAATTTCCATTTTGCTAAATAACTGATGAAGTGCAAAGGTAGTGGATAAGTAAAATATACCAAGGGAGCCCCTACTAAAGTAATCGCCCCAGTTGTCCCCTCAAATTTATGGTCTCCCGATTTGGTCTGAACATAAATTTCAGGACCATTTCACCCTTGGTATCCGAAACCGGAAGACTCGCTTCTCAGTACGTTACAGCTTCAGATGTTATATTTGGAGAGTACCATCATTACTTTGGTAACATTCTCCAGAGGGTAACACGGCCCTATATTCCACATTTATCAATTAGTTCGGAGATCTTTTTTGACTTGAGGAATATTCATCTCTTTTATTATGAATGAGTATTTTACAAATTTAAATGGATGCGCATGTGTGTATACTAGTTCGGTGATCTTTTCAAAATCATTTCTTTGTGAAATCAAACATTTGTGGTTTGAATTTCCAGACAGAAAGAACTGGGTTGTACCACATTTCAGTCAGTAAAAATTCCTAGCATATCATTGTTTTACCCTGATATTTTCCCGATGAGGAAAGGTAATATTTTCACTCTTGTGTCTGAGTTTGTTCACGGAAGCGAGGGAAGGTGGGGAGAAGGGGGGGGTCAATCCATAACGCACCTGACCCATCCCTAACGCCTGTTAGGTATGTGTGTCATGTTTAAAGTAAAAAAAGCTCTTTTAATCCTACTTCACATTGGCCATTAATGTGGATAATAACGCACATAAAATATTTTTTCTGATGCGTGACAACACTGAACGATGTTGTTGGTTAAGAAACAAACCAACGACAGAAAAATCGTAGGTTTTTCTATCAACACCAGCTACCATTTAATCTAAATACTGAACAAATATCCAGACTTTCATTTCCAAGAAAAGAACTCGATTGGCAAAGAGGAAATTTACCAATTTGTTGGTATCCATTCGACTCTCTTTCATTTCGATTTAAAACACGATCGTCGCAGTGATTTACTTGGTTGACCTCAGACTTCTCTGTCCAGATGTAACTAGGTTGAGCTATTGTCGAGTTGTAATTTTCCTTAACGCAAGATCCTTGGTCCATTACCCATTTATCACGTTCACACCTTTTACACAAATACTCTTTGAAAAATACATGCATTTGATTTATCAAGTTTCCCTTATTCAGTATAGTCAATGGCCAAACCGGTGACAACTGATATCACTCTCGGCCTTCCGCTGGTTCACCAAGTAAGGTTATGGAATCAACTGAAGATTCTTGGCACCTGCTGAGTGGTATTTCACCACTAAGAATCGACAACCGAGTAACATGACCAAATAATATATTTGTCAACTATGCCAGTAGCAAACCAGCAAATTGTTAAACTAAACCAGCAAATTTTCAAAAAATTAAAACTATTGTGCGTTTTATTGTTTGTGAATCTAAATGCGAAGACCTGCACGAAATTCACTATCAGAACGACAAACAGACCACGTCGAGTAACTTTTCCTCACAACCTGATTTTCAAGTAGTTATTCTATTTGCACTCTCAGTGGCATTTTTAGATGCAAATCAGGACTTGGGAACAGATTCTCTTCATGAAACAAAACTCTCTGGATAGCGGGAATTTCTCGCCTCATTTCCCATATCGATGTCATCTGTTATTGCACTGAAGTGAAGCATCCACATATCTAATTACCACTGACTTGCGGACATGTTTGGGAGATTGACCGTAATATTGCAGATAATCAAATGTAGTAAACCACTGCAGATGTCATTAAGAAATTACAAGGCAGAAGACAATATTCTGGCAAACATGACAAGGGAAATCACTGAAAAAGGGATCAAATGAAAGGGAGACCACCTCTTAGTCTGCGCTGTTCCTCCAAAGTGAACAAAATCGCCAAAATCAATGAGTTTAATCAACCATTTTCAGCGGTCCAAGTGACCATTTTATTCCTTAAAACGTTTTGCAAGTGGATCAATGTAACCAACTGCAGGAACCGACCAGGAAAATTCCTAAAATTATCGAATTATTTAGTCCAAATCTTTAAACAAATCTCCAATAGCCCAAAAGTACAGCTTACGATTTTGAGTTTACCCCAAAGGAAATATTTCCTAAAATAGAAACGTGTGTCTTCATAAGCGACAAACATCGTACGGTTTCGTTGTTTAGATCTACATCCATTTAAATATCTAATGACGGACAAATCACAACATCAAAACACTTTAACCCAAGAGTCCTTCTCTGTCGATTTAAGACAGATAAATCATAAAGAAGCAAATTTATGTAAATCCCTCTCTTGCAGACTTCCCAAAGTTGAGACTTTCAAATTCATCTACCTCGCAGACTTTTACTCTTCAGATGACATAAACTTGTAAGAACTTGTTTATTTACTATCTTATTAACTTGTTTATTTACTATCTTATGATTTGTCACCAAAATGTCTGAGTCTTTTCTCCAGACCCACAATGAAAGCACCGCGATCATGGTTACGATAAAGTTATCATACAGACTTACTTTGCGTTTTAAATGTCAGTTTACTAGAAATAAGCCCTCTGTTGTAACAGTAATTGACTGATTAAGTCCAAAACTACTGGTGACATATTCATCAAATTAAATTGATAAAAGCCGTTTAGCCGTGAGTCGTTCAGCCCACACTACAGTTTCTGCACTTGTGTGGAGAGGGATTTTAAACCAATCGAAGTTTAACATGTTGGATTTTTCATAACAAAAAGCTGCACATTACAAAAAAATGGCAACTGGCTAATGCTACAATATAGATCTTGGAGAAGATTTAATGCTCCAGATACCAGATCGAATAGAGGATGCGTAACATTTCCTTTGCAGAAATCGTTCTCCATGGGGATGAAATAAGAGGAAGCTAAGTCAGAATACACAGTTTCTAATTTCCGGTGATACATTTCCACTTAACGTGAATTATTGCATTTCAGATCGAGTTGAAGTTAAAGGTGAAACTCTGAATTTGATACATCAGAGGAAGAGTCTTTGCAGCTGGCTGCTTTAGGTAGTTTGTCGCTCCAACTCTCTTGGCAGAGAATTTCGCCAAACATCACTTCCAGCCATCATCCTGAGATTGTTAAACGAGCAATTCTCTGCATGCAAGCAATATTGGTTGGAGTAGTATTTTCTTATGTAACGAACTTCTATTTTACTCAATGAAAGGCCTTACTGTAACGAGTTCAAACCCACGTTGTGGGGTCAACGCCACAAATGTAATCTATTCTCAGATGGTCAATTTCTGAACTGTGTATGTATAATACAAATGCGGAGTTAAGCTGGAGCTTTAAATGTTGAAGATCTCTTTATGAGTTCAGTGCTGAATCAAGCTGAACGGTATTTGAACATTACATAGTGACGGATCCAGGATTCCCCATATGTCATTGGTATGTGCCGGTAGAATAACCTCTTCACATATGGGTTACGACAAAGACAGCAAAACTAGGTTCTGTAATATTTTGAGAACGCATTTCCATTAAATGCACCAAATCAAGAAATAGTAATAGCAAAACAGTATCGCAGGTATCAACAGTCAGCAATACTCATGCCTTTGTTTCCATATTTGGGAGTATTTTCCTAACGACTTAATTTCCCATACAATAGGAGGCTTAACAAGCTCCATAAACCAGGCAAATATTGACTGGTGCCTTTGTTTAAGCCACGTAAAATCGTCACGTGGATCACTAAACTAAAACAAGAAAGATGAGATTGCTGCCTGTCAGTATTCAGCTGATCCATCGTTGCGTTGAATCTGCAACAGAATACAACTGGAGAGAATCCTAAGAATCAATCACAAGAGGATGATTCCTTCCAAGACCATGAATAACAACAACTTATAGTTTTTTAAAAGTTTGATGGGAAAGTTAAATCCATAATAACAATATTCTTCACTGCGTCTTTTGACTCATTCGAAAAATGCCAAAAGATACACGTGGTCATGATTTCTGATCGCTTTTGACATTTCATTTCCATTGACTTTGTTGCAATGATTTAGAATCATTGACATCATCGCTTATTTACATTGTGCCAAACTGAATATACTTTCTCGAGATGTTACTTACATGTAATAAAACCAATAATTTTACATCATTTTACCACTGCTCTTCCCACAGATTTTAAGTTATCATGCACCTACATCTGAAAAAATGTGCAGTTTTACGTTTGGGTATGCGGGGTCTCAGTTTTGGTGGACAACAACTTTTGGTGGACAACAACTTTCATTTGTGCGATGCTAGAAACAGTAAGTTAAATCTCCATGATCCGCCTGGCTAAGTTGTAATGTAGTCAACTGCTTCACACGCAGCTGCTTCATTGTCAGAACTAATTGACAGAAGACACATACAAAGAAACTCGTCCCTCCCTTTGAATAATTCAATTGAAATCTAAATGTCGATGACCTGCGACACCCCACCGTCATCTCAAACTAGCACCCTTAATTTCATTAGTGACAAGCTTAGTGTGTCATCTCTCGGGGCCAGATGCATGAGTATTCCACAGACTACAGCGACACGGGATTTAATTAGGAGTTCAAGACATTCTAACTTGACTAAAATTCCAGAAAGAATTTTCACTCTTAACTTCCAATAACTACATTCAAAAGTTTGCGTATGAATAGAATAGTGCATAAACTTTGGCATTTCAGCAATCTCTCAGGAGTCTCATATTTTGATATAAGACTCTTGATATGAAAGTCTCACAAAATAACGCACACAGAAACTTAAGTAGTTCGTTGCTCAAAAACAGTAACATGAAAATAAATGAGTACAAGTTAATTCCATATCTCTAGTTTTTTGAAGGTCAAAAAATCTTCAACACGTTACAACGCCAAACCTTCAACCGTGAAATGTATCGCCCAAAATTATTTTGCAAATAAAATATTCTTGCAACAGCATGTATTAAATGTTCGTCACATACCTCAGACAAGAGTACGCGCTTAAATGCAGATTACAACAATACGAAATAAATGCACTGGTAAGAGAACAGAAAAGGTAATAGAATTAAGTAATGTTCACAGGAAAGGTGGCCATTAAAATAATTCACTGGCCCATTGAGGTTTGGCTTGGGCCAAAAGAATTACTGCTGTTGAGAATAGAGATCATCGGGCAAGTTGTTTGAATACAAATTTCACAGAGACATGGCAACTTCTTTGGGAGTTCGTTCTGTACATTTTCCTGTTCAAAGTGAACAACGGAAGAGGAGATCCCTGTCACAGTGTTACTCATATTGTTCAGACATCACTCTTGAAACTCGATGATTTTTACCATCCACGTACGCCGGTTGGTAATAATTACAGTCGGAGTTACAGTCAAGCCTGTCTGTTTGTCTGTCTATTTGTCTGTCTGTTTGTTCCTCTGTAAGGTTTTTACTTTTGAACTACAAAAGTTTGGAACTTCATTTTCAGTGTTCGGGCACATCTTAACCATACCGGGGTCAAGTTTGAGTATCAATGTCAAGTGAATAAAATAATGTATTTAGCCTAACCTGTCACGGTCAAATAAAAAGAAATAAATGTTCAGTCTAATTCTGTGGTCAATGTGCTACGCAGATGGTATGCATTCCACCGAAAGGCATTCTTGTTCTGATTTCAATGTGCTGCGTGAACTTTCAATCCTCTTGAGTTTATTTTCAAAGCAAAATCTTGTGAATCAAAACTAGTCATAATGCACAGACTGAAAGCTACTTAATTTGGAGCTAAGCAAATAATTGTAGTGTTAGTAACTTATGTTCGGCAGAAGCCGTTTTCCTCCTTTAAAGCATTCCGTTTGGACTTCTTAGACCTTGTACACTAACATTTTAGAAATCTTTCTAGTTTTATTTGCGAATCCTTCTAAAATACTTCTTATTTATCACATGATAACCACTCATTCTACTTTTCAAGAACACAATATCACACTGAAACAAATGTATTTGCCTTCTTTTGTATACCTTCATCATTTACACGACATCATTAACATTTTAATTCCAGATCGACATGGCGATACTCCGGGGGACTGGTTGGTCTACCGCTTTTATGGATTACAATAATTTGACAATGCGCAGACCAGATTATTGATCAGCAGAATAAGACGCCCAACCCAGCCAGAAATGTAAGCAGACCAACAGACGACGGTCTGAAGGGAAGCAATTGTCAAGCAATGCATGCATGTACAAGGTCCCATAATGTTACTACATTTTGAAAAGGTAGCTAATTAAACTTTTCAAACTAATTTCTTGTCTATTATCTAGAATGACGAGGGCCAATACTTTATATTCTTAACAAGGGTGTGTATCAAATCCCTTGTGTAAATTTGGAACTGGTCAGGTTGACTATTACGTCTGCTAAACGATAGCTGCACAGCCAGCTGGTAAAATTGTACTGCTTTGGAAACCCGAAAAGTTTACTCAGTAAAATGGCGGAGCCAGTCCCAGCTAATCGCTATTGAATATGAGGGATTTAAAAATCATTCGTACTAATTTTCCACACTTCAGAGGCAAACAATATTAAAGTAGGCTCAAAGACCAGTCGTGCAACCAGTTTTCTTGAAGTTTCAAAGTCGGTCATTTACGAAATAAAACACACTGGGAATTGTAAAATTTCCTTGACATTTATTGAGATATCTTCAAAGAAATTCCGAGGACTCTTCACTCTCATCGTTTCCTACTGAATCAATAAAAGCAATCAAAACAATGGCACTTTTCAATTTACAAGAATTAGAGTTCTTATTCCCAAATACTCCTACACGCTGGGATAATGCCTGTGCTCTTATAAACTACGCACTTTTGCACTGTCTGCCTCGTGCGAGTTGATTTGTCCAATGCATGATTTGTCAACTACATTTATCAGTGGCATTTTACTCATTCTGGAACTCAAATGACAGTCTATGAACAGACCATATACATCCCGATTTCCCCTACCTTCAGAATATCTCGGTTCACTCGTTTTCATAAATGTATATCAATGCTGTCTTCATACTCCGATCAATGGGACCAGGTGGTTAATTATTGTCCTCATTTGTACTTTAAGGTAAAACATAGAGTTGGGTAACATAACAAAACGGATACAAATAGTTAAGTTTAAATTTGTGGCTGAAAATGAACACCATTTGGAACAAAACACGATTTAACCTGGTCAACAAATTAAACTTTCCCAATAACAGTCGGTTTAAGTCTGGACACTTTCATCCTCTAAACGTCCTAAACTCGTTCCATTTTCTCCAAAGAAGCTTCAATAGTCTGCGACCTCGAAGAACCGAACTGCATCAATAACAAGAAATATCCTTCTGAGTTTTAAAAAGGGTAGGGACGGACACAAAGTCACCCATCATTCAAAGCACGGCCAGTAACCGAAACGAGAGGTTTCTGCAATTTCCTTTTCCCATGTATAACATTTCACAAGGCAAAGCAATTGTTTAAAAACTGGAAAGCTTGGCGTGAAATCTATTGTTTAAAAATTACGTAAAACCCTAACGGAGTTGAATCTCGGGAGCAAATCTTCATTAACGATTTACAAATTACGCTGACCATTACACAGAGCTCCATCCGTTTGGGAGAATTCAGAGAACACATTCCTAATCAATGTGCTAACACAATTGTCTAATTACTGTGTAAGCTAGCAGCAATTGACAGTTGATACTTTGCTCAGAGAATAGCGCCACTAATGTGATAATACCACGAACTTAATCTAACCCCTTAGTTAACATATGAATTGTCAGCGGATTTCCCAGTGTTCTAGACTTTCGAAATTTATGCTGCAGTCGTCTACAGCGGAAAAACAGGACATTATACAAAATTTTAACATAAACCTGCTGAGAATTCAAAATCAACGGATCCTATTGGCAATGGAATGCAACTGAGAATTACCAGCTCTGCATCTGTGGTGTCTATTTACCCTAAGGGCACGACATTCAACGCTTCTGGGTAAATTCAAATATACTTAGTAAGTCAGCACATCACCTCGATGCCAGAGAGTCATGTCCATAATTGCTCTATTCATGGAGTAAGCCTCGCAAGTTTAGACTGTTTGTTTGAAACCTTTTGATCATCCAAGTTTTAAAGCAGTAGATCATCACAGAAAAAATTGAAGTCTGAAATTCCTTTCTCGTAATTCTTCACATAGGCAAATTCAAGTTCAAACAATGTATCAATTCTTCAAATGATCGTCCTTTCTTTCAATCCAATGACAAATTATAGTTGAGTACTATTTATGTCAGGCAAAAAGACAAAAGAACCCCCTCTCATCCACAGAAACTACTGCACACTGGAGTGACGGAAGTAAATGTAACCGATTTTAAAATACTGCCGCCTCAACTGATGTAAAATGACTGTCAAGTATCAAAGTACCTAGTAATTTGGTATTTAATATTTAATACATTTTGTGGATAGATGTACTTTGTGGTTCAAAAGTGGTACTTCGTACATGCTACTTAATAGTTTACGGTGATATGTAGTATACAACAATGTACTTTGTGCTTAGAACTTTTTACTTTGTACAAAATATCTTATATGATTTGAAACAACCCTTGTAAAATGCCACAATTATTGCTAAGTTCGAAAATGAAACTGTCATTCTCATAGAACGTGCAACAGAAGCATTTTTGTTTACTGATTACATCATATAAAACACCGAGCTGTCTTATTTCATCTCAAGATTCCAGCCAAATTCGTTCTCGGCTGAAAAAGCAGAAAATGGCTCACAGCAAATTGGTAATTTCCTTTTATTTTCCTGGCTCAGAGGAATACTGGCAGAAAGACTATTCTTTCCAACGAGGCGTTTTATTTGATTTATTCGATACAGACAGCATTTCCTATCCATCGCTTTTTTGCGCATCAAAGAATCTCATGGCTGATTGCAGAAATACAAGTCCCTCTATTCCTAATCATTTTAAATTCAATATTGCTGCAGAACTCTTCGTCTAGTTTTATTTTATCCGCGAAACAAATTACACACACATTTTTTAAAGAATTAAATCGGCTAACCGTCTTAGAATATCGAGGATTTTTTGTAAGCAGTAAATGGCACATTTCCTAACAACATCGAGTACAAACATTTTAAATACATCATAAAGTGTACAGTAGATCGCACCGATGATTACCGCCCGCGTACGTAAAACGACGGGAAGGTAATATTTTCGCAGGTGTCTGTTCACAAGGGGGATACCCCCTAGTCCTGTTCAGGTTCTGTCTGGTCAGGTCCCGTCTAAGCAGTGTCCAGTTGGGGGAGGGAGGAGGGCATACCCCCTGGCCTTGTCCAGACCTAGTCCGGGCTGGGGGTATCCCTATACAGGACCAGGGGGTCCAGGGACGGGACAGAACCAGGGACAGGACAGGTCTAGGCGGACATGCTACACCGCGGGGAGGGGGGGGGGGCCAGATGGTACGCCTCTAGCGGTCACGCAGGAGGACTTTCTTGGTGTTAATGTGTCTGTGATCTTTGATAGCGAGGTGGTATTCAATTATGTAGGAAATTTACGTATTTTCGGACTATGACCCCTTCAGTTTAAAATAAAATTTCGGTTGATCAGCTCGTGCCTACTGATTCATCTTTTCTATTTTGAATATCGTCCTCGACATCTGAATACGCATCCTCAAGCAGAAACTGTCGCCTCGCCTCAAATAATATTCCGGTTGTTGCCATAGCAGCATTTACACTTTCAATGCCAGGCATCATGGGTAAGTAAATAGAAGATCCTGTGAAGTCAGCTGCTAAATTGTAGGCCCTTGGACTTAATCCGTGCGTTTCGCCACCAATTACAATTGCCGATTCACCAGACGTGAAATCCGTTTCGTAGACACTGCTGATTGATATTCTCCCTCGTCTCCTCTTTGTTTTTTTCTGCTTATTGCTGTCAAGGTCATCGTCATCTGACTCATCGGCTAAAATATCTTCAAAAGGTTCTTTAAACTCTGACTCTTTCACCTTCTTGTACTGGGATCCTTCCACAAAGTCCGAATGCTTCGATTTATTGTCTGCTAACAGTACCTGGCAGTCAACAGGCAGGTAATTCCCTATCATGTCCCAAGTGACCTCTGGTATCATGTGGCATCTAAAATGTGCACCTGCTCCGGATCGCAGAACTTTAGGGTCCCATACATCAACACATCCTGTACCGGAAACAGAAATACTTGGTAAATCTTGCAAAACATCTTCCTTGCTGTTTAACTTCGCTGAAGAAAACGCTTTCAACCTTGTCTGGCGTAATAATGGCACCTTAATACCATACCGTGTACCAAAATGCAGTTTAATCTGGACTAGGAAAATCACAAAACACTTAAAACTCGAAATATTAGTTTCTTTGCATTCCAGTTGATCAAGGCTGTATACCAGTAATTAACTGGGCTTACTTACCTCTTAATAATATTAATCGTTTGCATCCGCTACCCGCTGCAATTCTAATGATTGTTCCCATGTTGCCTGGGTCTCTTATGTTATCGCATATCACTGTAACTGGCATCAATCCTTCTGTTGGAGTTGCTAGATTTCCCTTTGGTAGTTTTGCTATGGCTGAAAAACAATGAATACAAAAGTCTACTTGACAAAAAATACAAAGTGTCAAAAATGGTAGATCCTGACAGTTTCCTATGCAAAACCAAAGATGCTTTTTGCGGAAAATCGAACTGAATTATGACACCAATAAAATGCAATCTCTTGGCAGCCAATACTAACCTAACAAACCAGTGCTAGTCGCGACATCACTAAACAGCTGCAGTTGTCTATACTCTGCCTTGAACAGTTCTGCATTCAACGACAACAGCGGAATATGTTCGAGATGTTCAACCTGAAAAAGTACGGATGTTGTCAATGAGCATGAACTAAATGTTTCATCAAATATTGCGAGTATTATGTTAAGCAGCTCCAAAATAGTCTTGACTCCAAGGCCAGGAGATCAGCTGTCATTCATCCAATATGGGTGTATGTTTTTTGGGGTCATATACGTGATTTGTCAACTCTGGCGATAAGATTAGTATCTCAGATGAATCAGCTGGGTCACATTCCATCCGAAATTTAAATTCCTGTGTTTTCCCTGTGTTTCAAAAAAAAATTCCCCTTCGATTTTACCTACATACAAACAGCTGGTTTCATTGACAAAAGCCTCGCCAACTCTGTAGTTACACTTTCATTTACAGAAGCACAGAAGATGAATTTTTAAGAACTTCAATAATTTCGTCAGGGGGAAGGAAAACTGTTCTTAGTTTACTGAATAATAAATGGAAACAAAGTCATGTAGCTCCTATAATTTCTTAAGGACGCGGGGTCTGGCGTGTTCTAAAATGTTAAAATGCATTATTCTGCTTTGCAAGTGCCTTTTGTTGAACATTTTCAAAAATGTAACTCTTCAAATATTTCTTGGATGCAAAAATACCAACTACATTGTATCAATTTATTTCAGTGTTAAAACCCTAGCAGATAGTTTGGTTTATGTCCCAAATTAATATCATGCATAAATAAACTGAAGCACCTGTCAGTTATAAATCGCATGTCGTTTGTCTGGCTCGGCGTTAATTGCCACAAAACAATATTATTAAAGAGAGTTGTACATTTGAAGAAGAATTTTTCAATGATTAAAATCAATACATCGAAAATCTGATCAACCAAGAGTGGTTACGGATTAAAGATGCACGACTGACTTGCGAGATCATAATTAATTAGACATACTTTACTGAAGTACAGGAACTTTATGTCCACACCTGCGTCTATTGCATCATTTATGAGCCTCTGTCCTTCCAAAAGAATCACCTCCTTCTCCTTTCTATCTTTCCTCGATTTAGCAGCAAATACCGGTCTGATGAGAACAAAGTAGAAGATAGATACAGTGATGTATTGAGGCATTGATTTGCAGTACCGCACACAAATGCCACGTATAAATAAAACCAAATAACAAGAAAGTCCTCCTTCCTGAACGCTGGAGGATAATGGATAATGCCCGCGCGTACGCCTTATCGGGGGGGGGGGTACCCTCTAGTCCAGGTCTTGGGAGGGGTACCCCCCCCCGGTTCTGATCTGAGGGAGGGTACCTCCTAGTGCTCTGGCCCACGGCTTTGTGGGTAATGTTGCGATGTATTATGTTAAGCCCCCCCCCCCCCCATTAACAGACATACACCTGTTAAAACATTACCTTCGGTTTGGGGGGGGGGCTATTTTTTTATTACTCCCTCATTAAACGTGTCAAATGTAATCTTTTGTGACAAATAAGAAAGTCCTCCTGCATGAACGCAAGAGGCATACCGCCCGCTGCATAACAATTGCTCCTTCTGCTACCCTATCCTGGGGGGTACCCCAGGTTGAGTACCCCCTGTCTGAGTACCCCCCCCCCCACCAGCTGAGTACCACTCCCATACAAGTCAGCCGAGTATCCCCACCACCCCAGACAAGTTAGCCGAGTACCCCCCCCCCCCCCGGACAGACAAACTGAAAATATCACCTTCCCGTTGTACTACGTACGCGGGCGGTAATAAAACTCGTGTCGCAATAATCAATACATGTGATGGAGTGGTGAATTCCATCACAAACTGCTCAGAGTAGAATATTATATATCTATAAGGGAAGATGATATCAGCCACAGTCATAACATGTTATACTAAAATGTCACCACAGATGTAACATTATTGACAGAGGAGAAATGTCAATGTTACTGCGTGTCGCTACATAATTAAAACCCACTCTGCATGGCTAATTACCACATTACAACATTAGTACAACATACGGAATTGTTCTCCGATATCTTACTTAAATTCCTTGTCTCCATCTTCTAACTTCACGAAGGAGACACCTTTCGGCAAAGTAAACCTCTTGTTCGTTAAATGATCTGGAAAACGTCCCACATGCCCTGATTGTTTCTCATCATGATCAACTGGACCGCCTTCAGCTAACTTTTTGGCTTCTTCTGGTGTCCATACCCGTAAAGGACGTCGTATCAAGCCTTTCTTTTTCTTGCAAGGTATACTGGTACTAAACCGGGTTCTGGTCACAACAAAAACTGATCCAGAACGCAACAAATAACGCACATTTAACATTTCTGTCAGTTCCACTAAAAATACACGTGTGGAGAGAAATTTTTGATTTGCCTACATCAAATGCTAAAGTATTTACACAAACACAAATTGACACGACAAGCAATGATATGTGTTGTAGTTGCGCAGTTTGCCAAAGTGCGTAGTATCACATGAGATCAGCTTTCAGTTTAGTTTAATTGTGCATATTCAGCAAGATCAAACCACATCACACCACATTCTAGAACATTAGCTCAGCATTCTGAATAGCTAATATGAATATTAATTAGTATTTCTGCT
>JBCAUG010026677.1:0-10450 GCA_038406175.1 Haplosyllis leylae
TTCCACTGATTTATGTTGGGGCAGAATTTATGGATTTCCTCGCAAATGGCAGAATTCATTGAACTTCCTGCAGGGTGCAGGGGCCCAGGGGTCACAGGGGTAGGGGTATGGGGTGGAGGTGTTAGGTATGATATCAGAACCAAAGCTAAATCATAAAAAAAACGGTACTGTGGAAAAAGAAACAGTCATAAAAGTTTACCGTCGTAGGGAAGAGCAACAAAAAAATTGTCAAAAATTTCTCCCAGTCGGGATTGAACCAGGACTTCGGGATCATCACTCTAACCACCCTAAAGGAACTTCAGAAAATTCGGACTAAAATGGAAATATCACTAGTTTTTGACAAAAGATTTACAATGGAAGTCTATGGGGATTTCAGATTTTGAATGGTGCAGCCTCCACTGCTGCCCTTACAGAAGTAATTTTTGCAATAAAAATTGCATGTTAGTGTTGTGATCCGAGTGACATGGCCATTTTTCAAGTTTTCAATTTAGAAATAACAAAAACAAGCACATGCTCAAACATTTCTGAATAATGACCAATCAGTAATTCTGACAACTTAAACTTGCTTCAGTAATTTCTGACAGGGTGCCAGAAATAACTGACTTCAATGGCATTTGCAATAGTAACATTAGGAGAGTCAGAAATTAGTAATTGATGAAACTAGTTTGAACTGGTTTAAACCAGTTTGTGCACAGTTGTCAGAAATTAGTGATTGACAAAAAAGGGATGGTCATACAATATGTTAATTTTCTTTGATTCCCTGCATATTTACATTTAAATACTATCTGGTACAAATTTCCACTATACAATCCTTTCAAACTATGTAATGATTTTCAAAGTGGATGCTCAGATGTCCGAGATAATTGCAGATTTTTCTAGGGAAAAATCCAAGACAAATTCCACCCATTGACTTTAATAGGTCAGAAATTACTGATATTGTTGTTTGAGTCCAAATTTTCTAAAGTTCCTTCAGGGTGCTAATGCTCTACCAACTGAGCTAGTCAGATATGTGTTGAGCAGGAGATTTCTGAAGAGAGTTATGTTTCATGCACCACTTCACATGTTGGACTTTGATTATTTCTGGAATCAATAGAGCATGACTTTATAAAGGCAATGAACATTCAGGCTGGCAACTGAATGTTGACTTAGCTCAGTTAGTAGAGCATTGGCATGATGATCCAAAGGTCATAAGTTTAATCCTGACTGGGGGCCATCTTTGAGGAATTTTTTTGCTCTTCCCTGTGTAAAGATCTGTCCGATAATCTGACAGAAACGCGTATCGTGAAAAACTCAAGTATGTGATATCAGTTTCTGTGACCCCGTTTTGACCAGGCTGATTTTGATGTCATGATGTCATAGCAAACTTATGTCAAGACGTTGGCTGCTTCATTTTCTGTGTGTAAGTCTGGTATTCCATAAACGCTTATTTAACAGGTCGAGGTCAAATGCTTGTATGTGTACAAGTACGTGGATCAAAAAGACTTGACGGCAATGCTGGCCGCCAAGTGGTCAGCAGATGTCGCACCAGAGGTGAATCTGAAGAATCCGTTGCATACAGGTGACCAAGAACAACGGCTTTGATATCCTGGACAGACGTCTCAAAATGTCCAAAAGGGACCTTTACTAGAAATGATCGCCAAATGCGTCCTGGTAATTTGCGAATGAACTTAACTGTGTCGTGCATTATTGCAATTTCTATGAGCAGAATAGCATGGACATTGGTGAATAGTCTCCGTGTATATCAGCTGAATTAGCGGTCATTGCCAATAAGGTACCATTGGTCCTAGAGTAAGAATTTTTAGCATAAGATGATGCGCATCACCCAGACTTACCCCAATTACCGCGCACCCCAAAAAGTGTGTAATGAAATAAGGAAAATCAAATGTCTGGGTCCATGGTGATGTATTTCTATGTGCTTTTTAAAACAAGGGTACCATCGCACCGCCCCTCCTAAATCCACGTTCATACCAGCGTTCATTAATTTGCAAAATCTTTACACATTTTACTTTTTACTCATTGTAGAAAAGTCAAATCATTGTAAGTACACTTGCTACAAAATCGTGGAGGAAATATTTTGAAGGTTCAAGGATCATTCAATGTCAGACAAGTTCTGGGTAAAAACTACAAAATAATACGTTTTTCTGTCTAACGTCAAAGTTGCTTTTATGACCTGTGTTCTATCCTGAAAGGACTTTATGACGTCTGGTTACGTTCACAACGAAAGGTCGCGTTTTGTCATATGTTGGAAGGCTTACCTGTTATAACGCTATTCGGGGGACAACCAGCCCAAGGGTAATTTTCACACAAGGTTGTCTTGTGTAATTGACATTTACTTCACGAGTCTTCATAAAGAAGACAGCTTTAAGGATAGATAGATAGAGTCTCCGATTGAAGCTGGAGGTATCATGCATCTCCGGTGAGAGCGCACCGCGGCCATTAACACTTCGACACAAACAGCTTCATGGACACAATACGGATAGTTGTGGTACGGAGTTGAGGACAATACGATGTACGATTAGCCGTAAGTGGACTGATGATATATGTCCGTGGTTAATTATTTATTTTTATACGTGTTGGTAATAGGTTTTTAATGGTGACGTTCATCATGGATTAATAGTTAATGTCGTTTGTGGCATTCTTGCATTAAAAATTAGAATTCATTGCGTTTTAGCAAAAGGTCAATCATAATGAGCAGTGCAACTATCTAACCGCAACAGTAACATAAAAATCAAAGTGAAATCAGTGCTGGTATTCGAGCGTCCTTCTTTTCTCTGTTTTCCCTACAAATAGCCTAACAATCAGGTTTTTATATCCACATATATCATTAGAACAGTCTAAAATATCATGTTAATATCTATTATGTATGTTCTTCACTGAATTTATTAAATTGGTGTGAACGTAAATAATACTACGCTCTATTTTCAAAATTTAAAACCTGACAATTGGGAATTACGCCTTAACCAATCAGTGGTCTGCTGCGCTAAGGAAGGAAAGAGTCTCGAATACCAAGTGTTGGAATTGCCAGAGTCAATGGATATCAGTGGTGGATTTGAGTAGATTCTGAAAACTTTATTTATACGGAAGTTAGTGGACTAAAGCTCAGTATTTTACGAACGTTCCTGTTGGATGGGCGAGGGGTAGCAGCGGAATTAACAAAGTGAGAAACACCTGTGAAACTACTTTCAATTAACCAAGGGAGGAACAACAACGTGAATCCGCGTGTATCTGTGGTAAGAAAATTCAAATACAAAATGTCATTATTATATAGATTTTGTAGAGGTTTGCCTCTTTGTAAATACCAATGGAAAAGTTTACGTTGTTTTCTTTGAATAGTTGCGTCATGAACAGATAGTGAAGGCAATTGTAGTTACATAAATTTCCACACTTAGCTGATTCCATATCAAATGCATTAACATAAAGTCTTCATCAAATAAATTTCCACACTTAGCTGATGTCACATCAAATTACCATAAAGTCTTCATCAAATAAAATGACATTTTCATCAAATAAAATGACATGCTGCTAAAGGTTGACCAACTGAAACAGATAGAAATGTGCAAGGATTGTTAAAAAATTTCATTCCGTCACATTTTATGACAAGATCACCCTGGAGGTAGAGCATCCATTACTGACTGTTTTTGATAGTGTCAATCATTTCTGACTCAGTTTTACAATGGTGGTCTATGAGAAATTAATATTTGGAATGATTTTGCAAAATTGAGGCCATTTCTCTACAAAATGATATTGTGGAAAAATACTTCACAAAGGGGAGATCCAAACTACATCTAAGTTTTTACATTACATCTGAGGATGGCTTAGATATTCACAGATTTCCAAACAAGAAGTAAACAAAAAGGTCGAAAATGGCAAAAAATGCTTTGTTTACTTCCTGTTGTAAAATCTGTGAATATCTAAGCCATCCTCAGATGTAGTGTAAAAATTAAGATGTCTTCTTTGTGAAGTATTTTTCCACACTATCATTTTGTAGAGAAATGCCCACATTTGTGCAAAGTCATTCCAAAAATTAATTTCTCATAGACCACCATTGTAAAACCCAGTCAGAAATGATTGACACCATCGAAAACAGTCAGAAAAGGATGCTCTACCTACAGGGTGAAGATGGTCAGATATTTTATAAGCATGTGCGTTTCATTGCTAGCTTTACAGTAAATTTCAGTTACACGGGAGCATTATGAATAGCGGGGTAAACAGATTGGTTGAACCTAATAGAAATGATTTAGATCTATTCCAGACGCACTTTTATGTATGACCATATTTATTCATGGGAGAATTTTAACATGATGACGCTCATTTGTTTACATAATTACCTTAGTTACGTGATCTCATTGTATCTACTTTTATGGTGATGTGAGAAAACCAGACAATCCAGGCTTTCAGGATGACTGCCCGATTCCAACTTTGACACCAACTCCGATTTTTTTTCTTTAAAATTTATGGAGGACAGAAGTCCTGTTCGTGGGGCTACTGATACCCCTGTTTTGGATTTCTGGTGACATCTACCATGGGCTTCAAAGCCAGGGTGTATCCCTTGCATGCTTTCTTGCTTGTGTGAACTTCAGATTCACCTCTGGTTTGACACCTGCTGACTGTATAGAGGTCAGCATGACAGCCGAGCCTTTTCTCTCCACATAACTACAGATATGTCCACAAGCATTGGTGGAGGTTCAGGCTGCGGCTTGAACCGATGGCCTTCTGTGCGATGAGCACAGCGCTGTATACCACTCGGCCACTCCGGCTCGGCTTGATACCAACTCCGACTTCTGTCATTGGGATCGGAGCTGTGATTGGTTACAGACTAATTCGAGATATCATTTTCTGGTTAAACTTTAATCGTGGTCATTAAATATTTCTTACTTATAGCTTTTTTGAAATGCAAATAAAAATTCATAAATATTATCAAATTTTAAAATTTGCATCTCCTAGGTGTTCCATGTTACTCTCCTGATTTTATTTAGCCCAGGTGTAACCCCCTTGAAGATAAAATATGTAAAAATACAGAAGATACGACAACATTTTAAAATTTATATGGATATCTCTTTTCACCAGAGACCAAAAGCCATTGACATTACACTGGAATCGGAACCAGATAGTGTGATTAAACCATCAAGATCCATCCACACCGAGCGACTCCGTCATCATTACCGTAACAAACGTTACTTTGATTGACCAAATGGGTATGCAGCCTATTCTGGCAGTCACAGTCTAGTTTTTCACGATCCGCAGATCTGACAGATCTAGAAGTGGATTTCTATTCCTTCCTATTTTATGTATTAATTATTTGATGAAGTACTCACAATGTAGCAAGTACTGGAAGTGTCAAATAACCCTTACATTTAAAGTTTAAATTGTGATACTTCTTAAAATTTGCATTTTATTTCTGTCAGATCTGACAGATTTGCTTATCGTGAAAAACCCGAGTACCTGTCAAAAAGATTAAAGGTGCCGCCCATGAAAATTGCGGTTACGGTACCGGGAGTCGTTCGGTGTGAACCGGCCTTAAAACAGTTGTTATACTTCAAATATCACGAAAATGTAAATGTGATGAATCTGCTTTGTAAAAAGCAGACTGGCTGATTCAAGAGACGATAACATTTCTTTTTTGGTTTATCACAAAGATGAAGCAAACAAAAGAAATGGAAACAGAAACAAAGCAAAAACGAAACTTGGAAAACGATCTCTCTCCACGTGTACAACAATAGGATGTAAATTCAATGTTAATTTTAAAACTACTACATATCTCTTTTTTTCAAAAGATTTTTCGCTAAACTTCAAAACTGAACTACTGGAAATGGAATATTTATTTGTCATTCACTTTGAAACTATTTACAGCAGCCGATGCCGGATGTGACTTTAAACTTAAAAGACACAGTAGTCCAAAATTTAACATTGAATTCATAACTTATTGTTGGATACGTGCAAAATTTGCACAAATATATTTGGTTCATTGGCAGCAGGGGATTGGTTAAATTGTCCCTAAATCCGTAAATTAATTTAATTCTGTGATGATATAATGCTCTCAAAAAGTAAGAACTAAACATTTCAACAGGTGGGTTTTCAAAATATGATTCTCGACGGAATGACTATCCGAATACCGCAATTGAACATCTCAGAAATAAACCCAACCCAGCCACAGTCCATCACATTTACAAGTTTTGTTCGTATTCAAAGTAAATACGAGTAAATATGTCAAAGATGAAGACATAAAGTAATACGGCAATTGATTGCCAGTGTACTACCATTTGTGGACTGGGCTTTTAATTAGTTTGGAATTGGCATTCCTACAAAGTGAAGTGGGAGAACTCCAAAATCAATTCATTTTTTGAGTTCAAAAAGGAAAGAACTTTCCGCTGAGTTAAAAATTCATAAACTGCATCATCATTTATTTACGTTTTTTATGTTTGAAACTTGCAGGACTCAAATAGCTCCTCTGTCACAGCAATGACAATGCAGAAAATAAAGGACAAAATAACAAAGAAAAACAGAAAGTGGAGAACATTATGGGTACCCGAAACTTTTTAAATATTTCTGGAACGCTCTGTCGCCGTCCCCTTAAAAATTTCCCAAAATTTGAAAATACTCATCATTATTATAATGCATGTGGTCATGTGACCAAAAGGTCCAATCAAAAACACACCTCTGGATACCTGGTAAAAATGCTCTTCACGCGCCACCTACTGGTGATATGGATTACTCTTATTTGGTACGTTTCCTTGGAAACGTGGCAGAATGGAGGAGTACTTGCTGATAGTGCCACAACATACCGAGAATGTAAGTATTAAAACCTTTACATTTTATTTCATTCAATGGTATTAGATCTAAAGTTAAGAAAAATAGTTTCACAAAATTCACACTTGTGTGTGTACGTGTGTGCAAATATGATACGAAATTGGATTTTTAACAAATACTGAGTACAAAATGGTCACAATAGAAGAAAATGAATTATAAACTGAGTGCAAAATGGTCACAATAGAAAAAAATTAATTAGCCTTAATGTAGATTTTATTTCCTATCGCCCTTTTATCTTGATTAACATCTATGCCGTTTACCTAAATGTATTGTAAATATACCAAGACTCAGGCCGTTGAAAGAGAAGCGCAGGTGTAGTGCGCTTAGTCTACATTAACCGAACCTTTGCTGTTCCAATTGCGCAAAGAGTCTCGCGATAATTAGATTTGTGTAATTAATCACTGTTGTCACGGAAAAGAACTCAGGTGTCACCTTTGGATACCAAATAAAGGTGGCCATTTGTGGAGTTCTCAATGACTCCACAAAATACCAAAATCTTAAATATTTAGTGGGATCGTTTAGAAAAATATGACAGACGCCAGAGGCATACCGCTGGCCGCGTACCAAGTGCTTGCTCTGCTGTCCTATCCCAGGAGGAGGGGGAGGGGGAGGAGGGAGGGGAGGGACCTGGACCTGGTTGGGGTACCCTCCCTCCCCCTCCCCCCAGGTTGGATCTGGACCTGGCTGGGATACCCCTACCCTCCCCTTTCCTCCCCTTCCCTCCCTCCCCCCGGCTGGACCTGGACCTGGACCTGGACCTGGCTGGGGTACCTTCCCCCCACCTCCCTGGACCTAGATCTGGCTGGGGTACCCTCCTCCCTCCCCCCTGTGAAAAGATAGACACCTGTGAAAACAGTATCTTCCCGGCGTACTACGTAGGCGGGCGGTAATAATGGTTGGCAAACCCAAATGGGAACCTTGAATCCGGTGCTGGAAATGAGTAACATGTAATCATTGAGTTTTCGCTGACGACGTAAAAACTGAAGATTTTTCCTGGCAATTATTTTAAGCAAATTAATTTTGATTAACAGCAACTGCAGAACAAAGTCTACCGGAAACCACAGGAGAACCAGAATTACAGCCTAAGTCAGAAACTACAGGAGAGCCACAAAGTGAGGCTGAATCAACTGGAGAACTAGAAACCACTGGGGAACCTGAAAGTAAAGACGAATCAAGTGCAGAACCAGAAACCACAGGCAAAGCTGACGCTGATGCTGATGCTGAGTCAAATGGAGAACCAGAAACCACTGGAGAACCTGAAGGTGAAGCAGAATCAACTGGAGAACCAGAAACCACCGGAGAACCTGACGCTGATGCTGAATTAACAGGAGAACCAGAAACCACTGGGGAACCTGAAGGTGAAGCAGAATCAACCGGAGAACCAGAAACCACAGGAGAACCTGACACTGATGCTGAATTAACAGAAGAACCAGAAACCACTGGAGAACCTGAAGGTGAACCTGAATCAACTGGAGAACCTGAAAGTGAGGTTGAATCAAATGGGGAACCAGAAACCACAGGAGAACCTGAAAGTAAAGCTGAATCAAATGGAGAACCAGAAACCACAGGAGAACCTGAAAGTGAGGCTGAATCAAATGGAGAACCAGAAACAACAGGAGAACCTGAAAGTAAAGCTGAATCAAATGGAGAACCAGAAACCACGGCTGTGACAACAGAACCAGAACCAGAATCCAACGCAAGAACGACAAGAGTGACGGAATTGATGATTAAAGGTGAGTAAATGGCACGTACAACAAGAAAGTTCTCCTGCGTGAATGCAAGAGGCATACTGCCCGCCGCGTAGTAATTGCTTATTCTGCTGTCCTATCCTGTGTGTGTGTGGGGGGGGGTACCTCGGGTACCCCCAGCTGAGGCTGAGTACCCCTGGCTGGGTACCCCTCAGCTGAGTACCCCCCTGGTACAAATCAGCTGAGTACCCCCCTGGTACAAGTCAGCTGAGTACTGCCCCCGTACCTGTCAGCTGAGTACCCCTCTCCCCGGCTGAGGCTGAGTAGCCCCCATGTGAACAGACTGAAAACATTACCTTCCCCATCCTTCGGATGCGGGCGGTAATGATAAGATGGTATGGTTTTGTGTTGGAATTCCACGCTAAATATCTTTAGATAATCAACTGGAACTAGAAAACCATTCACACTTGCTTCATTTTCCGTGTGTGATCCGACGCATTTTCTTTGCCATTTCCCACCATGTACACCTTATGAAAGTAATTCCTTAATTGGTACAGTAATTACAGGTGTGAATAAACCTTGATCCTTATTAACCAGTCTGCTTATCCGTATGTTCAATTAAGATTCCAAGAGTATTTCTCACCATGTAAGTGTTTCCGGGATTTAAAGCCAGTTCCGGTTTATCAATGCTCTGAAATCAGGTTACGTTTCATGCTAGTTTTATGTATAAAGCACCTGTTTACTTTAAATAGTTCATCGGAAAAAGGAACAAATTACTGCCCACAAAACCGTTTATATACACCGAAACTTAAACACTGGGTCTATAATTCCTCCGGAGAAGCCTGGTAGCTATTTGCCGGTAATGAAAACTTGCGAAGCCAATTTTCTGCATCGATTTTAGTTGAATCCTATCATTTACTGTTTTCATTCTAAGTTTGATTCCAAGAAACGTAAAATTGCTGAATGGTCAAAAGTGTCTCCGGACTCACTGAACGTGAACGTTTATCTACTGATTTCCCGAATAATCATTAATCTGAAAACACAAAAAAAACTTTGCTTTGTTACCGTTTACGAAAATGCTTAACAAACCTTAACAAAGTTAATATTTGACCTTCTAGACTGTATAGATCTCTACTATCTGTGAATATAAAATATGACTGTGTAATATCCGTTCCAAGGCCACTGCCTTGTTGTTGTAAAATAGAGACATCTTCAGCGTGGGCAGAAGTAAATGGAAAATAATTTTCTTTCAAAGTGATATCCTTCAGTTTTACTCACACGAGGAAATGAAAATTTTACTTTCCTACATTAAAGTGTGGAAAAGAAGGCACTTTGTCTGTCCATTATGAATAAAATGCATTGAATTTTATGAAAAGGTGCCCCTCCCAATGTGCTTAACCATAATACTTTGTCTTAATGCCTATTTTTTAAAATATTTTCTGCTTTTTCTTCATATGCTCATTTCCGCCCCTGATTATTATATACCATCCATATGATGAAAAATTAAAATGTTGCCCATATCTTCTTAAGACAATGAGTAATTGTACGCAGTAAATATATTGGTTGTTACCAATATATTTGCAAATAGAATTTGGACATTTTTTTCTCAGATAACCATTGCAAGATCACCATCCAGGAAGATCTATCAATTCTGAGTGGTTCGTAAATAGTTTTTGAATAGTTGTCTTTTAGAAAAAATCTTTAGTCGTAATTTGGACACAAAATTCTGATTGAACAAGAAAAGTTCACACGAAGTACTATTATAAAATATTTTACGAAGCAGTCAGAATTGATGCATCATGCTGCAGGGTGTTCATGAAGTGACAAAGAATAGCAAATGTAAACGAACTTTTCCATTGCACTCTCTGATGAAACAACAAAATTAGGAAATAATTTTCCTTTCATAATGCTGTACAATAGAAAGTGGACCCACAGAACCACAGCTGGTTCCCATA
>JBCAUG010026699.1:0-10449 GCA_038406175.1 Haplosyllis leylae
GCCCTGATCACGTGAAGGCTGCGTGACGTAAGGGCGGGAAGCCTTTTATTGGTCCAGGGCGCCCCGGCAACCATGACATCAGTGACGTACCGGAGGCGTCCTGTAAGGACCGCAGCATTCATGCGATAGGCATTCTGGATAAGATCCAGAACGCCCTTAATGTACCTGTAAGGCCCTTGCCTGCAAGAGAGAGCTTGCTCTCCCAGGAGGGAAGGCCTGCCGCCTTCAAAGAAGGCTCTTGCGAACCGGAAATGGAGCCTCTCTAAGAGGCCGCCGCTCCCCCATCCAGGCTGGCTTGCAAAAGGAGGGGCCGCATTTTCAGCGGCACCACATATATGTTCCCTCCTGTAGTCAACTTTATCGACTCACTCGATTTATTTTAATGTCTCAGTGACTGGAAATTTATATTCGAACTATGTACGAGACTTATTTTGGGAAAAACGATCTCCTTTGGACGATAAAAATCAAGTTTTTTTACACATTTAATTTCGCTTTCAATGTGTCTATCAAGAAAATTGGGGTATTTGCTCTCAAATGTCGATCGCGGGTATGCTACCCAAACTGAAAGCAGATTCCTTCCTCTCTCTCTTGTATTCGGCAGCCGGGAGTTGAGGTTGTGGCTTCTTTGAATACGCTTTCTGTAAAGCTTTGTTTTCTGGACTGGACAATTCAGCGTTTACGGCTTGTGACTTGTACAAGTCCAAAGGATTTGTCCAAGCAGGCTTCATCTTTTTGGGACGATAACCAGAATTTTCCACTGTATTTTCTTCATCAGAACTTATTTCTTCTTTGCGTTTGTCAAACACTTCAGGCTCAGGATTTTCCTCCGCCTCACATATTAGAGCTTCATATTCAGCTTTCCAGGTCGCATCTTCAGGCTCTTCTTCTGGCATTATCACACAAATTTCTGGTAATGTATCATTCTTTTCCGGCAATAGCCCCTGACTGTCTTCATTATTTTCCTTGTCGTTTTTATTTTCACTCTCATTAAACTGATTGTCTCTCATCTTGTTTGGATCACTTTTCTTGTCTTCGTCTCTTCCAAAATCTGTGTCATCTGAACGATGGGCGTTATTGTTGTTTTGCATCTGTCTGAAATCACGAACTATGCTTTTGGATAAACGACGCCAGAGATAACTCGCTGGTTTTGGGGTATCAGGCTCTAAGAGATCGGGCGTTGTTTCCTCACTCTTTTTCTTATTTTGGGTTTCTTTTTTGGTATTATCTTTAGGTTTAACAATCGTTTGTACTACGCTTGCAAAATCTTGTTGTGGAACGGGATCCGTCGCGGGCTCTTCCTTTTCAGTTGCCTTTTTTCGTTTCTTTTTACCTTTCTTTTTGGCACGTTTTCTTCTGGCTCCTTTACCTTCCTTTTCTTCTTTCGGATTATCCACAGCATGATCTTTCTTTTCACTGATGTCTCCATTGTCTGCTGTGAGTGGTCCTTCAACTGGGATAAGTTCAGTTTGTTCCTCAACTTTATCCTTTTCTTTATCAGTGTCGTAAATCTCATCAAATATTTTATTTAAGTGATCATCTTTGTCAATTTTCAAGGATTCTGTGTCCATCTTCTCGGTGGAAGCTTCAAGTTTATGGTCTCCATTATCGTCACCCTCTTTGTTAATGTCATGTTGGCCATCACTTTTAGATTCAATCAAATCTGTTGGAGTGCTTGCAACTACAATACTATGCCATTCATTGGTCGCTTCATTCTCCTCTGTTTGAACTTTATCCTGTGAAACTTCTAGATCTAGATAATTGTCTTTCTCTAAAGCTGAGTTATCAATGCCATCATGTGTACCGCAATCATCTGTAATTTCATCTGGTTTGTTGGTGAAAAGAACTTCCTTAAAATCATCATCACAATCTTCCTCACCTTCCCTATTGGGTTGTAATTCTTGAAAGTCCTCCTCATATTCTTCCTCCTTGACCTCTGGTCGCAAACTAACATCTGCCTCAGGCTCCACTTCGGTTTTGTACTTTTCGTTTATAACACTTGTTTCGTCTGGAGGTGCCTCATCAAGATTCTTCTGGCTGGGTTCAAATTCTGTGTTCTTGTGAAATTCAGTGGATGATGACGTAGATGATCTACGCGTGTTGAATAAATTGGGTGCAGAGGGTGGACGACGTAAAATCAGTGGATCTTGATCTTCTATTGGACGAACACGGGAATCATTATCAAATCGTAATCTGAGACAAAAACTTGCGCAAAATTTGTAGAAGACGTTTTTCTTGTCCGCTTTGAGCACAAAGTCTGGTGGATACACCCAAAACAGATCGTCATAGCCATATTTGTCAGACATTCGGGAAAATACCACTGGAATTACAGCAAGCAGTTCCCAAATGAGACAATACACAGCAATAGTCCACGACCAACCAGTCTGAAATTCTGAAAAAAAAATTGATGAGATACTTCTTTTTA
Organism: Haplosyllis leylae; assembly: GCA_038406175.1. NCBI lineage: Eukaryota > Metazoa > Annelida > Polychaeta > Phyllodocida > Syllidae > Haplosyllis > Haplosyllis leylae. The sequence continues at coordinate 2,423 of JBCAUG010026699.1, forward strand.
TCGACAATGAACTAATGCTGGTTTATGAATGTGTGGTGTGAAACCGCCTGTTGCTGTTTCTGTTTGTGTTTGATCTGTTTCTGATTCTCGGTAAAACATTTTGTTTACAGAGTATCATCTGGGGACAAAGCCCTTCCCTCTGAGACCCCCCTCAGGGCAAAGCTGTCTTGCCCCGAGACCTTTCTCAGGAGTAAGCACTTCCCTCTGAGACCTTCCTTGGTAACAAATACAATTTCATTGAGGACATGCTTGGTGAAAAAAAATTGTCACTGGTATTTTCTAGGTACAAAATAAATATCACTTTCTACTGAGAAATGTGTCAGTTGTAACTGGAAAAGCCTCAGAGTGAAGTGCTTTGTCCTGAGAAAGGTCTTGGGGCAAAGTGCTTTGCCCCAGGAAAGGTCTCAGAGAGAAGTGCTTCGCCCCAAGAAAGGTCTTTGAGCGGGGTACTTTGCCCTGAGAAAGGTCTTGGAGGGAAGTCTCAGGGCAAAACTGCTATGTCCCGACAGAGGTCTTGGGACAAAATAGCTTTGTCCCGAGATAATACTCGATAACCATAAATTTGTACCGAGAACTTTCTCGGAAATATATATTTTTAAAAGAAAGAGACGTTTTCCCGGGCCACTTAATAATGTTGTTATATCATTGCCTTGATAGTTACTTACCTACCCCCCTTATTCTGTAAGGGCTAACTTCATGAATGTACCATATGGCAACGGCCACACTATGACATAATGCTAAAAACATCAAAGAACATATTGTATAGCAATTACTTTCGCACAAAACAATGTAAAGTTAACTTTCAAATGCTCTGCTCTATTTTACCTGTGATGTACAACATTGCAATGGTGGTTGCTCTCAGCCACATAGCCCATGGGAAAATGTCCAAAATGTTTGCATATAATATCCACAGTATCCACGAAAAAATGACCAGAGAGCTTGCGACAAAAGCGAGAATCTCAAAAACCATAGCGGTAGTCCATTGATCTGTTGGTGAAAATAAATGAGAATTGGCGTTAATCTTTTCTAGGACTTGTGATTATTATCCTCTGTGTGTGTGTGTGTGTGTGTGTGTGTGTGTGTGTGTACTTTTACCCACAGATTTAGAGTCTCGGGCAAGAGGAGGAAGGTGCCAGAGACTCTAAATCTGTGACTTTCACCTGAAACTCCACTTGACGTAGACACACAGCTTGTTGACACAAAATTATCCAACTCTGTAGTCCTACAAATTTCAAACATCCCCCAGTGGCCACTGATATTCTTTGACGTAAGCCCTGAATCTAGAAACAAAAGGAAAATATGATAATTTGAGCACAGCTCAGCTCAATTTTTTTCAATACGTAGAGATTATATTTAATCAAATATTTTTTAATGTTAACGTTTCTTTACCATTTCAAATTTTCTTTACAATTATTATGAGGGAATGTCGATATACCAATAAACGTTTCATCCAGTTTTCCCCAGTAAGAAGTGGACAGTGAAACAATTGTAAAAATACATCCCAAAATTTCCATTACCAGAGCCGCAACTGCTGCTATACTCCAATTGGCCATTTTCTTTCAATTTCCCAGACAAGTTAAATATCTACAAAGAAGTCAATCGTGTAAGACGTTTTCGCGTATAATTTGTCCGAAGTTTGTCGGCGTTAAATTCGATTATTAACACTGTAGATTTTCTTGTTCGTTACTCAGCACATTTCAGAATTTTGTACAAAAAAGAAGTCAACTCAATAATTAAATAGAACAGTCATAACTGTTGATAAATTGGTTATAACTACCTTACAGATTTTTCCAGTTATTAAAATTGCGTCCCGTTTGAACGTTATTTATTGGAATCTTGAGTGTCCATAGTTTTCCCTGCTAATTTTTGTCTTCCAAATTGGTCAGTCATCCAGAAAAACATCTTTTCTCATCTTTTCCATTCTATGAATTGTAAATTCCAGAGTTAATGTGACATGTTTCCCTGTATTACACTCAGATAAACTTCTGTGAAGTTCTATTTTACCAAGACAACCTGAATTATCATAGCAGTTTGAACAGATTAAACCAAGGATAAAATCTTGCACAATAATCTCTTGGCACAATTCTGATAGATCATTACCTCAGGTAAACTAGGAAAATATTTATTTAATCCATTTTAATGAGCCACTCACGTTTCATGCATGCAGGCGATCGGTATTTTTACGTCTCGCTTCAGCAAAGTTCACGTAATTTCATTCAGTAAGTTTATATATATATATATATATATATATAATCTCATTTGAATTCACGGGTACTGAATGCTGGTACCTTTCATATATCAATAGTTATGTGTGTAATTGCAATTACCTTCATTTGAGTATTTCGTGATGAGGTATTTCTAGCAGAGTCTGGCTGATCATGCCAGATCTGGAAAATGAAAGTTGGTGTAGAGAATTTTAAAAATTTAGAGAACTCTTATTTTTTATATATTTCTAATTGTTCATATTTCACATTGCTCCACTTATATGTTTGATATTTCCCCCTCTATTGTAAATTGAAGAAATTATAAATCACCACATTTTGGTGCCATATATTTAGTTTCTGATAACTAACGATCTAAGATGTAAGATGGTAAATATATCAGACCAATGAAGACAAGAATTACTTCACTGTGGGAATTCCTCCTTCAAAGATATATTAAATCACCTGAAACCAAAATATATTGTGCCATTACAGTTTCAATGAAATCTTATATTGATTCATCTAATTAGTTGAATAAGACAAGTACTTCATGAATAGTGGAATTTTCTATCTCGGAATAGTAATTTATTCACACATTTCTTTAACCATCTGTGCATAGCGCAAATTCATTTTCACTGTCCATGTACAGTACTCATTCAATTTGCACTAACCATGTATATAGAGTACTTATTCATTTTGCACTTCCATGTACAGTGCTACTTTACATGTTATCTACCCATGAATAGTGAACTGGTCTATGGATAGTGCAAAAATGAATATTTCACTTGTCCACACATGGTCAATTCCACTATCTATGTGCAATTAGATGAATTAGATGAATTAATTCATCAAATTCAGCAAGATCCAAAACCAAAATAGGAAAAACACATTTGACTCCATTGCTGTGATTTTATATATCATCTTCTTACATGGTTAGTTATCAGAAAAGAAAACTTGTGTAATTTCCATTAATAGGTGATCTTCTTTCCTTAATTTGAAAATGAGAAGAAAAAAATCAAGAAATAGAATTAGAAAAATATGAAATATTAGGGAAATATAAAAAAATGAAAAAAAAATGAAAAATAATAGTTCTCAAATACTTTTTCTAATCTATTAGATCCTTTTTATTAGATTTTTCTACACTTTCATCTGTCAGATCTACCAGATTCTGCCAAATCCTGTCAGAAATGCATTGTCATGAAAAACTCAACTGTCTGCATTCCTGCCTCACAGTTAATGCCATGGTTATTTTTTACAAATTACAATCCAGATGTGCATCGTGTAAAATGCCGTAAAATACTTTTGCCTTCACCTTGAGCGATAGGTCTCCAATACCAACCCAGAAAAACCGCTTTAGGTCACACTGTTGTGTTGCTAAGTACTTGTATGGGTTACAATAACTTCAGTGTTAAAGACTTAAGTGTTGTCATCCATAATCTTGGGCGAGATTATCTGTGATCTTACAAATCCGAAGAAGAGATTAAAAAAATACAATGTAAATAAATAAGTCAAAAATGAAAGGGTCACATATTTGCGTAAGCGGTGGATTAAAATTTAATACTTCAATCAGTTTTTGGTCATGGTTCATTAAGCGGTCAGATTTGAATATGAAATGGTGATGAACTTGTTAGCTGCTTGTGATGATTTAATTCTGCGAGTTCATGACTTTATTTGTAGATTTAGCATTTAGTAATGGTTAATTACCCGTGAAATGTCGAAACGAAATGGAAGAAGCGGTACCATTATTGCGTATAAGTTGCAAACAGGCAGCGTTTCCGACAGAGCCGGTCACTAAAGTCAAAGTTTGGCGGATGGAATCCTCTTTTTCTTCAAATTGTTTTTACCATCCGCGTATACGGATAGGTAGTAATTTCAGTCAGGTCTGCCTGTCTTTCTGTGTGTCTGTATCCGTCTGTGTGTCTGTTCAGGCTATAACTTTTGAACTGTTAAGCTAGGAACTTTATTTTTAGTAGATCTATAAGATACATCTTGACCATATCTAGACCAAGTTTGAGTATGAAGGTCATTGGGTCAGGGTCAAATCTGACATATTTTTACCTCCCTGTTACTTCTGTATGTTTGTATGCCACTAAAGCTTACCAAAAAGGTCAAGGCCATCTAAACGTCAAGTCAAGATTCTGCAGTTTCAAGGTCAAATGAATAGAAATCAATTTTCTGTCTATTTGCAAATGTTTTTGTGATCTATGCGTTACGCAGATGGTACGCCTTCGACTGAAAGGCATTTTTGTTTGTAATGAAATTAAAACAAAACAAATATCTGTAGGAGGCAAATGACACGTTTAATGAATGTGTTTTCCATTAAGTCTACAACTAATATCTGTACACACAACCACACAATTCTTGAATTTAAAATAGACTATCCTGCGCAAATACTTTTTACAGTGACAGTTATGTAAACAAAATATGTCAAATTTGTGCACGTAAAAGTGTGAAAATATTTGCAAATATCTATAATAAAGACAATTACATAATTGTTTTGTCTGTTCTATTTTATCCTTGTGAATAAAAAATTGAAATACTGGTGACACCTTGTCGTACGTGAGATATGTATGTCGAAATTTTTTCCAGCAAGAAACCCTGTAACCGTTTCAAATATCTACGTCAGTGATATTATTTTGTCCTTGTGAATTCTCATCCTTCTTAGCTTCCTGTCGCTTTTTCTTAATTTTCTTCAGCTTCGAATTCGCCGTTTCTCCTTTCGTCTGCTTTGATTTGTAGTCATCTTTGGTGACAGGCGGGGCTGCTTTCGAATCCACTTTTTTTACGCTTGACTGGATATTCTTGCTGGTGCTTGCTGGTGCTGGTGTCGGCTCAGCGATGACGGGAGACACTGTTGGTGCTGGGTTTTGAGATTGCTGTGGAAGCGATGGTGGATGTGTCGGAGTGGATTCAGTGATACTGGATGTCTTGTTTGGTACTGGTGACGATGCTTGAGGTTCGTGTGTTGCTGAGGCTTCCTCGGTTTTCGGGGTCTCCTCAATGGCAACTGGTTCAACTTTCATTTTATCCTTACCTTTGTCTTTATCTGTGGTGAGCTTTTCGTCGGCGTGCCCCTGTTTTAGTGGAGTATCATTGCTTAGAGCTTTAACATTTTGATCCGCGTTGCCTTTCTGGGAAAACTTTACTTCTTCAACACCCTTAGATAATTTTTTCTCGTCATCATCAGTATCGCATCTCATTCTATTCAAACCGCCTTTTTCATCATTATCTTCAGGTATAATGTGGGACTTCTTCAGGTCTTCATCCACAGAAGAGGAGCGACTGGTTGAAGCCATCACAGTAACCCGATGACCTGACTCCTGGTCAAACAATTCGCTGTAATCTTTTGAAAATGGCATGCCAAGGCAAAGAGTGGCACAGCATCTGTAGAAGACGCTTCTTTTCCCAGTTTCGGCAATAAAACTAGGTGGATAAAACCAGACAGGATCACCGTCAACTTCTTTATCCGACAGCTGAGAAAACATGACTGGAATGATGCCGTGCACTGCCCAGACAACACAGAAAATTGCCAAAGCCCATGACCATCCAATCTCAAACTCTACAACGATGTTAAACAAGAAGCAGTTGAATGTCAACTGCACCTTTGTAAAGATCATAACATTGCAAATAACGATCCTGGTCCATCACCGCTAAATAAGAGGGTTTTAACTAAATTCAAAATCCCGTGTTAGCCCAATTGCAAGGTTCCCATGTAAACTTTTTAGTGGAAAAATTCAGTAATATTTGAATTCTTGATTGATTAAATTCTAATTTATGGATCACAGTTTTCCCCGACTTTTCTCTGACTTAATTAAAATTCTCTGACTTTTCCCCGACTTTCGGACATTTTTTCAAAATTCCCTGACTGGAAAAGTCTCATTTTCCCAGGTTTTCTAGTGCCGGTGGGAACCCTGCAATTAGTTCCATTAGGCCCTACGTGTTTTATTAAGTTTAATCTGATATAGATTCCATCATTGTAAAGATAATTTGTGGATAAAAAGCTTACCTAACACGTCAGAATCATACGGTCCCACCTTGTGAATGTTCCAGATGCCAGCTGCAAGTCCATGGAAAAATGCTGAAATTGAGAAAGCTAGACTTTTTTCTTTGTCGGTTAGCAGGTACAGTTCTGCATTTGCCTGTTCATATGGCGTTTAAAATGTTTGAACCAGAGAATAGAAGTACAAAACCAAGTGAAAAAACAAACCTGTAACGTACAGTAATATCACAGTAGTAGCTTTCAACAACGTTGAAACGGGCCAAACATCGGCGGATTTTGCGCGAAATATCCAAATTAGCCAAACTGGCAGGACCATGAGACTAGTAATGAAAGCCAGAATTTCAAATGCAACGGAATACTTCCAATAATCTGAAACAGAAGACACATTAAGTAAAGAATAAATTGATCAAATAATTTTCTTCTTGCATATCAACGAAAACATAGTCAAAATTTATTTGATACTTAAGTTTTTTTTTAATATTGCAAGCAGGCGAGAAAGCCACAAGCGAGGGATCCACCCTGGCTTTGAAAAACAGGACAGACGTCACCAGAAGTCCAAAACAGGGTAATCAGTGGTCCCACAAAAAGGATTTATGTCCTCCAAAATTTTTTTAAAAAATTTTTTTTTTAATATTTGCTTTACCTGAAAAATTTTCGTCATCAGTTGAAGTGCAAGTTTCACTTGTTTTGCCATTATTTTCATACTCGTACGTCCTGCAAATTTCAAAGAATCCCCAATGTCCACGAACTTGTCTTGAGTTTGTTTCCGAACCTGTTGAAAAACGAAACTTGTTCTTGTAGTGTTCCATTAGAAGATCAAATTAATTAGCTTTTCAAATTAATTATGTAACGATTAATTGGTCACCTTGAAAATCAATAAAAGGTATTCTTTACCTGTCTGAGATTCATCCACTTCTCCCCAGTGAGTTGTTGATAGAGCGATGATGCTGAATATACACTCCAAAGTCATCATTCCGAATGCCACGATTGAAAATACACTTAAGTTGGCCATTTTCTAGCTTCGGGTAATTTTATCGAAATAACAAAGACGAAATGAGAATCCAACTTCAAAACGTATTTCTACAAATTGAAAATTTGTTAAGTGGAGATTGGATTTCAGTTGCGTGTAATCCTACTAATTTTGAGGAAAAGCGCTTTTTGACCGCGTTATCAATGGGAAAAGTTCTTAATTCTTTGGAATATTGTCTGTGAACTCAGGAAAAGTTCAAAAGTTAAACAAAAATGTACGATAAAAATACAGACGAATCCACTTTAGTTAAAAAAGCCAAAGCCAATGTACAAATGCGTTGCAACTGTAGTGTCATGACCAACAAATATATCAAGCAAGCATATTCAGTAGGCCTATTAATTTATTTAGTTGAAGGTTTCTTTGAGAGACGAATTTGGAACTTACAGAGGTGTAGGCGATGGAACAACAAAGTTGTTAGTATACAAACCACTAACTTTCAATAACAAATACACCATGAAGGGCACATTAAAATCGAATCCATATTTTAAAAAGTAAATGTTATGCTGCTCTCAGATCTTTTCTCAAAGACATAATTAATGCATACGGCGTGGATTTGACTTCTCCTTGAACTGTGGTGTGATAAATAATAGTTAAATCGATGTATATCAATTAACATACACATGTTGACTTTCCAAATCATTTTGAACAGGCCCAATACGACATGAGATGTCATGTGACTTCATTTTTAAACAAGAAAGTCCTCCTGTGTGAACTCAAGAGGCATACCGCTCGCTGCGTAGCCGACTTGTATGCGGCGAGGGGGGGGGGGGTACTCAGTCCTCAGCCTGGGGGGTGC
>JBCAUG010026721.1:0-10448 GCA_038406175.1 Haplosyllis leylae
CCAGGCTACACCAGAACAATGTGTTGCAGCCTGAGTAATATGCTTGTAGCGGGGTGTTTGCAATGCAGAAATAGGCCCGCTCACTACCTTTGCTTGAAAAAATAAGTAGGAAAGGCAGTGGCTGTCTGAATGTTAACAAATGTCAGATTAAATGAAGCAAGAAATCCACAAGTGATGTGTGCATCATGGCTTTGAACCAAGTGTTGCATAATTGACCACCTCTCATCATGTAGTGTACCAGATTAGAGTCCAAAAATATGTAGAAATGTCCCAATCCTTGAGTGTTAAATCCTGAATCCTCAAAAATACAACACTCAATGAAATGACAAAGTCAGTGTATTCCAAGTATCACTTTATTTCCAAATTGATAAAGCATCAAGGAAACCAAGTGCAATAGTTCACACCACAGTCTCAAAGATATTTCAAGCTACCCAATCTCTGTATCTGCATCTGCTTTAACACAATTTCGCCATGAGACATTTTTAAAGTTAAATGAATACAGTATACAAGACATATGTCACAAGAAGTCCAAACCAGAGACTAAAAGAACTAATGTCTTTCAAATTTAAAACAAATGAATGGGCATGGTACCACTGAGAAAGAAAGGTAACTTTGTTTGTACATGAGTTTTACAGGATTTCTGAGACAAGAGTTGGACAAGATGACTTTATAATTTGGAATTGGAGAATGCATTTGATGTGGGCTTTATGGTTTATTTACTGTTTGATACTGAGGCGTTTTGTTGCATAATTTCTGCAACTTCTCTTGGGTATTAATGTTGGTGTTCTTATGTAACTCTTCCTTGTCACTGCTCATGTTCTTGTCACTGTTGTTGGAGTGAAGTGAAAATCTAAGGTAAATTAATGCTACCAAAATGAGCACATACACAAAGGCTGTTACCAGGTAGAAAAGCCCACTGAAGAAGTTAATGCTAAATTTGTAAATGTTTAGGTAGAAAATAGGTCCTAGGAGATTTGATAACATTTCAAAAGTGAAAAGCAAGGAGTAGGCTATCCCTTGCTGATCCCCTGAAACAATTATGCTAATGAATGATCAACTAGTTGTGATCAAAATAGCAGAAAAACTGCCTATTAATGTTGATATGTAGAACATAAAAGCTGTATTGGTAACTGATAACATTGAATATTCAATGATGCTTGTCAAAGCAGCAAACATAGCTACATAAATATCTTTAATTCCACATTTCTTAAATAAATGCATTCCCAAGGTTACAGCAACTATGTACCCCAGCTGTTCAGCAATCCAGTACTCAGAAAAATCTGAACTTTTGAAAGACTTGATGTTTTTGTTAACATAAAGAACTATTAGAGCATACTCAGAAGTTCTCACTGATTTATGAAGTAAAATAATTATCATAACAGACCACAATGCCAAGAGTGTTCCTCCCATTGGTTTTCTAGTCATTAGTCTAATTGTGTCCCAATAAAGGTTAAAGATAGATGAAGAATCTGTGTTTTTGTTCCTGCTGTCAGGCATTAATAATACCATCAATATTGATACTATTAGGTGTGTTCCAACTGATATCAAAAAACAGTAAGCAAAATTAGATGTCTTCAGCAATAGCCCTTGCAGGATAAAGCCTGAAATATTCCCAGAGAATTTGGCAGCTAAAATGTTGCTAAACTTAGCTGTGGTGTGGTCCCTTGAAGTAGTCTGGACAGCCAAAGTAGTAATGGCTACCAGAATGAAATCAGTCTTACACACCAAGCTTTTCACCAGACTTCCAGTAAAAACCAAGTAAACATATTCCCCTGGCTTTAGTGTACTGATCTAAAAAATATCAGGGGTTTCACCAATTATTTTTGCAAAATAGAAAAATATTCAATTTGAAAAGAGTGTGGAATTTAAAGGTTACAAAATGTCACTTTGATTTTGATTTTTTATCATATAAATTGTGCATTTCTGGATATGAAAAGACCAGATGGATATAGATATCCAAAGAACCAACCAGATAAAGAAGACATCCAACAGAGGTTCCTGTGAGAGATATCATGACCAATAGCTTCCTTCCTGTTTTATCACTCAGTGATCCAAACAAGGGAAGTAGGAAGAGCGCAGGCGCATTCAGAATCATCTTGTTGAAAAGCAGATAACTTGTTGATAATTCCTGCAGAAGAAAAAGTGGCTGATCCAGAATTTGTGAAACACTAACTTTGCAGTTACGGATCTAAGGAGGGAGGGCGCTCCCGGCGCGCGCCCCCTCCCTACGGACCAAAATTTTTTAAATTTTATAGGGTTTTTCAGAAAATGTTATTAATATATTGGGTAGGCTAGGGGTTGGCGCCCCCTCCTGGGAGAAGTTCTGGATCTGCCCCTACTAAGAGGGGAAGTACAGCACAACCAATGTGTGTCGGGGAAGAAACAGATGGTCTGTTTTTTTGTCAAGTTTTTTTGAAAACTGTGCGAAATGTGGGGGGAATCACCCATAAAATGTATCCGTGTAGACTGCAGCACAGATGGTGGAAACAGATGGATATTAATTCTCCTGTGTCCATCAAATCAAAATATAAATATTTACCACGGTGGAATTTGCTATTTACTGCAAACACAAGATCAATTAAACACAGACAGAAACACAGGCTGTCAGAATGCACAGGAAGAGAGTTAGTATTGGACTGACTTCTTACCAAAAGTGCAAAACTTTCTTTGGTTTTTGTCGCTGAGCACACAACTCAGATATTTTATCTGTGCAATTCTCCCGCGGGAAACCGCAAAAGGTTCACCGACCGCTGCAATATGAACACTCGCTCTTCTGCCGGGGGCCGATCCTGGCTGGACCGGACCCAAGGCAGATGGTTGGAAAGGACCAGTACCAGGACTGGGGTACCTACCCCCGGGAAAGGACCTGTGACCAGAGGCTTGGAAAGGACCTGCGACCAGAGGCTGGGAAAGGACCCACGACCAGGCTCAGACAGACACATGTGAAAACATCACCTTCCTGCATCCTTCGGAACGTGGACAGTGGACGGCTCTTTCGCTTCAATAAATGAATCATTACCTGCACATCCTGGGAATCTGTCCCACAATACTCTTCCACCGGATGGAGCTCTTTGCAGAAGGAGTAAACAAAATACAGGTCCAATGTCGCTTTCTCTAAAACATTGCTAAACGCCAGGAGAAATGCAACAATTTCCGGTAGCACGCTGGTGATCCTGCGTCCCCTGTGTCCGGCGTCTTTGTCAAGAGTATCCATGGTAACGGAATATCAGATTCTTCAGGGAGGGATTTTTGTCCGGATCTAATTTTAGAGATGGCCACTTCAATCTGCTTAATCCAGTTTAATCTGCTTAATCCACTATAATCTGTGTGACGTTTTTAAGCCCGTGTCCGTTGTTGACACTGTTAAAGTTTAGCATTATGGTGTGAATAATTGTTCATTATTCTCATAACCATGAAAAGCAGAATTCAGTGAACAGACACGGGCTGAAAAACGTTACGTTACCTTGATTATCACAATGACACTGGAATCACAAACGTAGTTTAATGGAGCGTTCACGAAGTGTCAGTGAGGAAACAAAAACATCATGAACACAATGAAAGAGATGAAAGGTCTGATATATACTGAGTATTCTCTTCTGAGAAACTACCCAGCACCTTTTAATTAACGGAGATAGATTCTATAGCAGATAATGACATTTGAGATCAGATTCGACCACAGGATAAAGCTTTCTCGAAACAAGAAAGTCCTCCTGGTGGCGATGGGCGGGGGAGGGGGTCAGGCAGAACAGGGAACTCCCTGCCACACCCCTACAGGGATAGGGTACCCCTGTGCTGTCTACCCCCTCATCCTTCACCCGTGATCAGGACCATGGACGGGCGCTTATATTATTCATGCTAGTGATGTCAAAACATTTTTTTAATTACTGAAAATAGATTCTACGGCTGATAATGATCAAAAGATTTGAGATGATATTTAAGCAAACGGTCATACAAAGTTAATCAATGCTGTTTTCCAAGAATTTCAGGAAAAATTCAAAAAATTTTAAGTTTCGAAAAAAAAATTGTGTTTTTTTTTCAGATCCTCGGAGGCAGATCCAGGATTTCTCCATGGGAAAGCGTCAAGCTATTATTTGGAGGAGGAGTAACACACATAACATTGGCAATATTGGCATGAGAGACTTTACTACGTTGTCAAGACTTGAATGGCTGCGGTGAAAGGTTCAATACTCACTGGGGTAACATTTTGCTGCTGGACTTTTTATTTTCACGTAGTACACCTTTTAGTATTAATGAGTTTTAATATATTTGGTGAGAAACTGCCATTGTGGTTATGTTGTTTTATGGATGATAAAAAATGGTTGAATTTTCTGCAATTTTTCCTGGAAAAATTTAGCACTCCTTCAGTACTTAATTCAGATGAGTTGGTGGCTAAGCATTTGTGCACTGGATGAGAGGTAGAATACTCAGTATGACAGTAACCTCAAAGTGAGAAAATTAGCACAATTTCTAGTCACTGTAGTAGTCACTATCTGCATTGATGTCTGTGGAAAATTTGCTAGTTACTATCATGTAATCACCAGCCGTTAGTATCTAACAAAGTCCGTATCCGTAGTGTGATTTCGCACAAATCCTGATTGTAGCCTTATTTAGCTCATAAGAACTACCTCAGCTAGAGGGTGGTAGACTCTATGGACAGCTTTTGGTAGCTTGTTTTGGAAGGTAGAGGAGACTCTGCATACGCATGAAAATTTACACAAGTGGCTATTAATTTTGATAAAATTGATCTGAGGCGGATCCAAAATTCTCTGTTGTGTATTTCTGTGTGGGGTGTGTGTGATTGGAGGGTTCTCTTAACAGTTTGGATCTTTTTCAATCATCTCCCTTGACAGTTTGAATCCCTCTCAACCAATCCCCTTTACAGTTTGAATCCCTGTCAATTATATCCCTTGACAGTTTGGATCCTTGTCAATTATTTCCCTTGACAGTTTGAATCCCTGTAAATCATCTAACATGACAGTTTGAATCCCTCTCAACCAATCCCATTGACAGTTTGAATCCTTATCAAAATTGGAGTATTTTGTGCAGACAAAATTTTTGACAAAATTTAAACCAAAAGGTGCGAATAGTACCTGAAGGATTAAGCCAATTATCACAGTTTTTAAATTATGGTTCTTTTTGAACAAAATAAAATCAGAAACAAGATGTTATCCAAAATGAAATGCTTTTATTTTATTTCAAGTAAAAATATTTGACAAAAGAAATGATACAGCAAATGCAAAACGTGACGTCACAATGTTTATACTTTCCCAGGCGCCATAGCTGTCAATCATACTTATCGTGATCGGGATAGCCAGTTGAGCTGACCCCTACTGTTTCACCATGCAGGAAAATTCTGACTGGCCAGTAATTATTTTTTAGTTCCGTCAGAATTCGGTGTCCAATAGAACAACTAAGAATTTTTCTCGAAGACACTCATCTTTTACGAGCCAGTCAGAATTCGATATTCTTCCGTCAGGGGGTTGAACTAGTCAGAATTCGATATTCTTCCGTCAGGGGGTTGAACCAGTCAGAATTCGATATTCTTCTGTCAGGTTGTTGAACCAGTCAGAATTCGATATTCTTCCGTCAGGGTGTTGAACCAGTCAGAATTCGATATTCTTCTGTCAGGTTGTTGAACCAGTCCGAATTCAATATTCTTCCGTCAGGGTGTTGAACCAGTCAGAATTTGATATTCTTCCGTCAGGGTGTTGAACCAGTCAGAATTCGATATTCTTCTGTCAGGGTGTTGAACCAGTCAGAATTCAATATTCTTCCGTCAGGGTGTTGAACCAGTCAGAATTTGATATTCTTCCGTCAGTTTGCAGTGAATTCTGCTAATTCAGTGAAAAAATATTTATATTTGAATGAATTACTCTATTCCAATCTGCAACCTCTTATGTAAGAAACCAGCATGCTACCAAAGCACCAGCAGTGGCGGATCTAGGATTTCCCAGACGGGGGAGGGGGCGCCAACTCCCAGGGTGAGGGCGCCAACCTATTATTTTGCCAAATATTTCCCGAAAACTGCATGAAAATGAAAGAAATTAGACCCAGAGGGGGGGGGGGTTGTCCCTAGCGCCCCCACTGACAGGGAAGACACAAGTAACGGAGAGAATCTTTAAATTGACTCTTATTCATACTTCAGTGATTTGTCAGATTTCCTTGAATTCGCTGGATTTCTGTTCCATTTAGGAAACTCGATTGTATTTTATCGTATGAACCGTTTTACTGAGGGTCTCTGATGAAGTGTTGTTGGATTAAGTATAGGAATAGTGCAGTTGACTGAGGGTCAGCAATCGACCTGCGTCTGCTCCTCCATCATGAGGGGTGTGCTGAGCCTCAGCAATCGACCTGTGCCTGTTCTTCCATCATGATGGGCGTACTGAGCCTCAGCAATCGATCTGCGCCTGCTTCTCCAGCATGAAGGGTGTGCTGAGCCTCAGCAATCGACCTGCGCCTGCTCCTCCAGCATGAGGGGTGTGGTGAGCCTCAGCAATCGACCTGTGCCTGCTCCTCCATGATGACGGGTGTGCGGGGTACACTTGTTGATGTATTCGTATTGTTTCGAGAATCGAACGTGCTTGTTTTTGTCCGTCCCGAAACCCAGTAAGTCTTGCCGTTCTGAAAGGAGAGAAAAAGAAAGGTTCTTCATTCATCATAATTCTTATCACAAATTCCTTGTGTGAAAATCGAATGCTGCATATTAAGGTTGCTGTACCCGCTTGTGATGTAAAACTCTCGTCAAAACAGAGTTACGCTTCATTGACCACCAGCCATATTGTTACCCTCTTCAACCAAATTGAACTTTGGTCAATTGTAGTGCATTATGGTGGCCTATTGACAAATAGCAATGTATTCTGCATGTCAGTTGTCCATAGAAATTTGTAGGGGGAATCAATAAACAGTTTGGAATTGTAGGAATATGTAAATTATAATTAGAAAGAAGTTAATTTCATCAAATATTTTTGTCTTAAAAAATACCATTTTCACGATTAAAACAGAATGTAAAGTTTAAAGAAATTTCACCATGCCAATGTTGAGAAAAATACAGATTACCATTGATTTCAATGGACCTGGAAACCAACTTCATCATTCAAATCTTTTTCAAACTTCACAGAGTGATTCCTATTATCATTGTTGACAATTTGCACTATAATTTATTTCAATGGTCAAGTGGGTACAGCATCCTTAAGAATGCTGAGCAATGTTTTAATCTCTAACCTGGGTGTAATTATCATACTTTGATCTTTGTGTTGATCTGTCATACTGACCTGTGAAACTTACCTGTTTATTGACCTGTGCTACTGAACTATTTATTGATTGACCTGTGCTACTGACCTATTTATTGACCTTTCCTACTGACCTGTTTATTGACCTGTGATACTGACTATATTTTGGTCTTTATACTGACCTATATATTGATTCACATGTGCTACTGACTTGTATATTGACCTGTGCTACTGGCCTTTATATTGACCTGTGCTACTGACCTGGTTACCTGTGATACTGACATGTTTATTAATTGAACTGTGCTACTGACCTGCATATTGACCTTTGCTACTGACCTGCATATTGACCTTTGCTACTGACCTGTTTATTGACCTGTGCTACTGACCTGTTTATTGGCCTCTGATACTGGATACTGACCTGTTTATTGACCTGTGCTACTGACCTGTGATACTGAGCTGGTTTTTGGCCTCTGATACTGGATACTGACCTGTTTATTGACCTGTGCTACTGACCTGTTTTTTGACCTGTGATACTGACCTGTTTATTGGCCTCTGATACTGGATACTAACCTGTTTATTGATTTGTGATACTGGCCTGTATTTTGGCCTATTATACCGACCTGTATATTAACCTCCTGGTTGAGTTGTATGTTGAAGCCGTTGTCCTGGATGAGCACCTGACCGGTGGAAGCGGAGACTAGAAGTCGTGCCGGGTCCCCGTGCGAGAGCAGCGACAACGCCGTGTCCACCGCGACGCCGAACGCCACGAACCGCGGCGCCCTGAAAAACATAAGAGAAGGGGGAGAGTGAGAATTCATGCAGTGTGTGAGTTCAATTTGGAGACTGCGAGGGATTTGGTTGATGGGATCTCTGGCATTTTTCAATAAGCAGGCCCACAACGCCAATGGCTACGAATCCTGGCGCACGGAGAAATATTTGATTAATATTCATTAACCCAGAAAAGGCTCAACCCTGCAGGAGCCATTATTTGGGCCCACAAGGGCCCCTTACGTCAAGTGTCAGCGTCAACGCAGAGTCCACGCTGTGATGATGCTTGTGATATAGCTCTCATTGAAATTAACGGAGTCCCTCCAAAACCAGACTAAACAAAGACAGCACTTTTATCTTGAATTTGAAACTGAAGTGGCGAACAAGGTTGATATGAGTGCAGTTTCAGAGTGTAAACAACTGGATTTAGAGGTGGACTCCATTGATTCTTTATAGATGGGATAGACGGTGAACGGAAATCCGTAATCAGCGGGGGATCCGGAAATCATCTCCGGTCTTGTCTTAGATCCACACGATGTGATCCAGCGTGCAGTTAGACAGCGTCTGTTCTCACGTAATGCTTGCGTCTCATAACGTCATTCTCACAATTTTAACGTTGCGTAGTTGTGGAACGCAGAGAATGGCCCGACCAACATGTTAGCTAAACTTGAGTTTGAAAATGCTTAGAGTCAGAGTTTAGAGCTTAGAGTAGCATTTCGAGTTTAGAGTTGGAATTTGTAAAAATAAATGCATCAACATCTTCCTTTCTTCAATCATTCTGTATATTGAAACAATAAAAGTTACAAACATCACTAAAACATTGTTTTTTTTTAATCAAAAACCATTTTATCTCCTAAATAATGTATGAAGCTAAATTAGCTTCCTATGAAAACATGTTGTTTATATATGAAGCGTGGTAAATTTCATACGAAGCGCGAATCTAAACTCAAAACATGACTCTAAACTCTATACTCTGACGGCAGTTATTTAAGGACAAGCTAAACTTGATAAACCCGGGGGCGAGTCCAGGATTCCCCAAGTGAAAAGGGTGCGCCAATCGATGATTCGGCCAATTTTTCTTAAAACTGCATAGAAATGAAAAACTCTGGGCCGAAAGTTGGGGTGCGTGTCCTCTCCGCATCTCTGAAACCGCCAATACAAGAAGTGATGTAATTCCAGCAACCTTCCTTCCAGTGTAGTTTTCTCACAAACCAGTTTTCCACAAAAATCATGAAAAACAAGGCGTTGTTGGTGTTGTGAATGTATTTGTGACAGTTCCACCCCTTTCCAAAAGTACTCACAAAATATTTCCTGTCATAATACATCGTCACAAAACGAAGAAAGCGAGTCAGAAATCGTCAAGGTTACTTCATCGGAAATTAGTCTCCGTTAATTTTGGCCACAACCGCTTCGTTCATTCATCTCAAACGACCCAAAGATTAAAGCACGTAAAGTAATTGCTACTCACTTCGAACCGACGATGCCCAATGAGATTGGTCCAGTTGCTAGGCAACACATCAATTTTGGAACAATTGTGTTTTCTGATATTTCCACGGCTGTCTGAGCATTGTCTTTATGTTCCTGGAACACTTTGTAAGTGTGGAGGAAGTCATTGATGACGTCATTGTGAGAAGGGGTTTTCCTCAACAGTCTACATTTCGAGCAAATCTCCAACGCGGCCAAGGTCAAGGTCATCACGTGTTTTCTGTCGTGTTTGTGGCGTAATCCAGAGACCAACATAAAACTTCCCGGATGTGATGTTATTTTATCCACATCCAGTTCTAGTATGACGTCATTGATGACGTCATTAATGGCGTTGAGCAGCTTCACCATGGTATCGGGTGTGACAGACGAAGAGAGCTCGCTGAAATTGGACAGTGTCATGGCTGCAACAGTGGAATGTTCAAGCGTCTCGGGGGTGTACGTCTGCGTCTCCATGAGAGACGCAGCCACGTGGGAAGGAACCAGGGACCCGATTATCTCCTTCATCTCACTCCTCACGGACTCCAACTCCTTCACCTTTTCTTCAACCTGAAGCAGAAAGAAAAGACGCTATTCTTGGTCTCCAGTTGTTGGGTATACTCCTCCATGGTTTCTAGCATACTGACCTTGCTCTCCAGTTGTTGGGTATATTCTTCCATGGTCTCCAGCATACTGACCTTGTTCTCCAATTGTTGGGTATATTCCTCCATGGTCTCCAGCATACTGACCTTACTCTCCAGTTGTTGGATATATGTCGTGCCAGCAGTGCGAGGAGGTGCGCCCAGCTGGCAGTCTACCTTAACTTGAGCCTCTCCTTACAGGTGGAGAGGCGGGCAGCTGTAGTCGAAAACGCCTAAACACGCAAACCTTCTAACCGTAAGGTTGGGGGGGCTGCACGGGTACTTATGGTAGCCCGGCACACAGAGTAGTTACGCAAGAAAGAACAACAAAAACAGCAACTTCAGTTGA
>JBCAUG010026732.1:0-10448 GCA_038406175.1 Haplosyllis leylae
GAGATCCCTGTGGGGCTCTCAACCTAGATGTGTAAGATGTGTATGCGAATGGCTGCACCGTAAATGGGACGGTGCACACCTTAAAAGGAATTCCGTGTCTATGAATGCACCTAATATAGTCAAAAATAAGATAGATCTACATCTTATAATATTGTGAAGTTGGCTTTTCTTTGTATTGGACTGAAAGAGAAACGTTACGTTAAAAAGAAGAAAAAGACGTTGACGTCAACAAACGTCGTTTGAGGACAATAGAATAACAGATTTCCAACACAGTACATTGTTACTATGCGTCCTCCCTAAAGAACCAAGGATGTTAACGTCACTGCAAAGACGGCGTTATCATTACAGCCACCATACATAATACTAGCTGATCAAAGAGTAAGGGACACACAATATATAATCTCTGCCCTCGTACACAATGGCTTTGTTGTAAATGCGTCGAAATGGATTGCTTCGGAACATGTTACAACTGATTTACTCAGTTAACCGATGTGTTTTTAATCGGCTGGTGCATCGATTTACCAGTATGAACGATTATCTATTATCTTATCGCTGTGAATTATTTTGGGTTAAATCTTGCTCCACTGAATATTCTCATCTTAATATTTTGTTGGTCTATTCATGGACAAAAATGCATTCGCTGGCAACACTTGCTCTGTGTATTATTGTTCACCGCAAACAAACTGATCACCTGATTTTATTGAAAAAAAAATGGTTGTTAAAACAAATATTTCAGTTAGGTGAACTGAAAGGAATTCTAACCGATTCATCGAGTAACCGTTGATCGGTTTCGAACTCTACACCTTGTTTTGACCTATCTCCTTCACCGTTCTTAATGGTTACTCTTTGTGTTTTCGTTCATCCCGACATGGGAATTGATTCCCCGTCTGACTCGTTTCTTTCCCCTTCTTCATTGAGCTGAGAGCAAGTTTACTTCACAGTTTTGTATCCTTCGTTTACTTTCGAACATATTTACAAAAGCTGCGCCAGAATATTGTCATTTTGTCACAGTGTCATTTTTGCTAAAAAGAAAACGAAGCTCTGTGTCACATAGCCTGTGCTGGAGGTAAAAAAAAATTAAAAGCTCTGATTGAAGTTTCCAATTTTTGGATAAAATTCAGGGGGTTCCACGAAGTGCTGAGTGTACCAAGTACTTTACATTCAAAGAGATGTAAGTTTCGACAAAGGTCTAGTAAAACGGCTCGTGCTAAATAGAATTGAAACTAATTTACACGGAACTCTAGGTCCTGTGAGAATATTTTAATGAACCATTCTGTTAGGATCGTGTCTCGTTCCAAGTGCAGAGGTTTCACACATTTCAACTATGTGTCCTTGCTCAGAACTTAAGGATTCATTTACAGTGGATAGTATATTTTCAGTGGTGCATCTAAGGGGTCGCCCTTCTTGCACCCCTTTTCTTTAATTTCATAGGATTTCTCATAAAATTCTAAAAGTATATCACCTGTATGTGGGTCCGTTTTCCCTCCTGTGCAAAAGCCTGAATTCCCCCCGAAGTCAATAGCAATCTTGAAGTGAAAACGAAAAATTAAAATTCACTAATGTCGTCATCTGCCTTGTAACTCGTTCCTTTTGGACAATAGCAACTCACAGATCGCCCGCTAACATGCCCACTACTTAATAGTGTTTTTTTCTTGATTACTTTGCATTTCAAGGGATTTGCCCTGTGCCCAGTTCGCAACAAATAGATTGTAACACAGTAACAGTTCGCACGGATATGAGACCTGATTCTCTCAATGCACTGATCGTCATTGGTTATTGATACTCCGTGTTAACTGACTGCGGAGGAGAAGAAAAGGAGATAGTTTTACAGGTGGGTTCGGGGTCGAAGGGAGAGAGATGGATAGATGGAGTTCACAATGGAAAGACTGTGGCTTATCTGTAGTGGGCAGGGCACAGAACTTACCCGGAGTTTGAAGAGGAACGGGAATCGAAGGTTTTTGTAAGCAAGGCATGTAGTGAAGTTCTTTTTGGGGGCGAACAGGCGAAGGCTCCAAGAAGTTTGGATATGGAAGACCAGAAGTGATTGGTTGACTGACCGATAAAATTACACAGACTGGTGCTTAAGAATGGAAAAGAAAGCAGTCGAAGAAAGGTCTGATCGGGTTGATCACAGAAACTTTAATCGAATTCAGCCCAACCTACTCCATCAACCTAATAAGAGCTGCTAAATTAAACATCACTAAGGTCATTGGTCTCGTCTCTTCTTCTTACGATTTTCTCTGTCCAAACTCAGCAGAAATCGATTCCGTCTCGGGCAAAACAACAAACAGAACTTTGCACGAATCACGTATCAGGGATACTAGTTCAGCAGGTTTAGCACCAAAGTTGAACACAAATTGTCCTATTTTATAGCACAAGGATGGAATCTTCCTGCTTTGGAGTAAAGATAACGATAGTTTTTGATGTCATTCAGCTGTCAGATATTTAAACCATGAGTCCACAACTGGATGTGCTTTGAGTTGTGTCTAGTTACATCTATAAGCAGTGATGGCATTCACAAAAGCAGACCTTACATACAGGGCAGTCCATAGAGGAATGACTTACAAAATTTGATTTGAAATTTTTAGAAAATGTTTTCATTTCATTGAATGTGAATGAACCGCTTTTATTTTGTCCGCTTCCGATCGATTGTTGTTCCTTTGGCTTCTCCGCTCGCACTGGTCCTATGACGCCCGTACACTGTCGCACGGAATCACAGTCCGGATGGTTTGTCGCTTCACGGTTGTTTTCACACAGATGCAACAACCATTCCGGATCACCGGACTGAACACTACGTAAATCCAGACGGAGAGATTTATGTGAACGGTTTATTTACTTTTCTTAAAGTTGTAGACTGTGTCATAATTCTTAACTTGCACATGTAAATTGCCATCAGGTTTGCCACCAAGAATTTATTTAGGAAGTAGCGACTTGAAATATAAGATATGTACGACAAAGAACATCTTCCTGATACCAGAATTAAGAATAAGGCATCATGAAAGGTCAAAACATGTGAACTATCTTGCAGATTTTCTCTCACAAAAAATTCCTTGGTTAAAATAATCTACTGGCAATTTGATACTTTCATTCATTTATTTTTTATTTTTTCGAGGAATACTGGAGCCGTTTTAGGTGCAAAATAATCGTGGAAAAAACACTCTGTTCAGAGTTAGTTACAGATTAGAGAAAGAGACTCTGGTGCAAATTCCAAGGAAGAGATTTATATCTCAGTCTTATCAAAATATATTGTTATTGTGTGAGAAGGCAATTATATCTTTGTGTAATGCAGACCTACCTCTGTGTTGTTGTTTTTTTATGATAACTCATGAGGAGTTCCAAGGGAGAGAGTATTTTTACATGTACCTCTCTAGCAAATGCTATAATATAAATGTCCCTGAGGAGTTGATAAAAAGGTGTTTGATTCAATACAGATGTTGCAAATTGATATCAAAGTAACCTTTATGTTCGAATACCTGAAACGCTATGGGTGCTAAAGACTCGTTCACACTGTGATTTGCGACTGCTATTTGTTTTTGTTCGTAATGGGCTAATGGGAGCTGGTGAGGTTGTAGCAACTGCTATAGTGTGAACGCTTCCATTGAGTCCCGCATGTATGCCAGACTGATTGACCAGTCGTGAAACTGCGTCAGTAGTCCACACTTGCTTGTTTTACCAAGCGTGCAAAGTGCATGACATTATCTATCTTGGAGACTAGTCTGCCAAGGCAGAGAAGTCATGACATCTTAGCTTTCGGCATTTCAGCCAAAAACTGGTGTTTTGCATCACTCATAACTGTGAGTGGCCTTTGGCTCAGCAGTTACATGCACAGCTGATTTGTTGCGATTAGAGGAATCGCAATCGCAATCAGAGAAAACGTATAGTGTGAACGAGTGCTAAGGGTGCTTTCACACTGAGAGGAATCCAAAGTGAGAACTGCATCGTGAGCACTTAGATATTATGACAAATGTTGCAAACTCAATTTTGCTTCAATTTCTTGTGTGGACTACCCATTCGGGGTTTGATTTTCAGGGTCATTACTACTGAGCAAAGGCGAGAAATCATTGTCAGCGATGTTACTGAGAAATCGTTCAATTATACTGTGGAAGCTCCCCGAAACACGGCAAATTTTTCTTGGTTCAACCCCTTCTGTCATTCAAAAACATCTCTTTTGGACAAGCCAATAACAATTCACAGATCTACCCTATCAGCGGTACGGTCATTAGACCAAAGCACGTAGCGAAGGTATTTAAGGGAACCAAACTCAGACATAAGGGTTATAAGTTTTATATATTTTTCTACACAAGAATGAATGCTTTACAAGAATAAACTAACAGACAACGTACAAAGAAACTTGTTTGTTCTCTTATCGAATCTACAATAGAAAATGAATTCGGTAACTACTTTAAAGCTTCGATTGCAAACTTTACATCAACTCTGAAAAGAACCCGTGGAAAAATAAGTATCTCCTACTGCAAGTCAGTTAATTCAGGAGGACTAAAAATATTCCACAACATAAATTCATTGACATCTGCCAATTATATATCTTTTTCCTTAAAACTTTCCATGAGCCTTGATATTTTAATTGGGCACCCATGTGAACTTCTCACTGTTTAGACCATATGTGCACTTTGTGTCAAAATTCATGAAAGTTTGTTCCTGTTTAATAATGCTTTTATGTGGCTTCCACTGGCATTCCAGGTATAGTATTTGCATTCTAGAATTTATTTCTTGTGTCTACAGGTAGTTCCTATGGCCAGGAGTATCATATTGGATCATAGTCATTTGAAACTGGACTGAATTCATCTGTAAAGCACTGTACTACACACATTCATGCTTATTTATGCATATAGTTGTCATACTTATTATCTCTAACATCCGCAAGTGAGATTTCTGTGATTTGTTTGACTGATCCCTGCAATAGCACTGATGAATATCCCACAATATTCTATGCATTATCATTGAGAGCAAGTAACTCAAAATGACATGCTTTCCAATTGTAGTTCAGAGGAGGTTTAAATCTCCACCTAAAGTACTGTGGTTAAGGGTTTCTTTGTGTGTAATTGACTAAATATTGATGTGGCTAATACTGTGAATTAAAAGGAGCTTGAGTGCTTTGTGCTTCATTTTGAAGGCATCTGCTGTTACATATACTTCCAGACCTTCGTGTAGCCTGTAACATTCATTTCAAGGGGCCTGCCTTTTGTAATTTTCAAAAAGGACAATTATGACTCTTTTCATTCCCCCGTCTGAGTATTTCTAATTTATTAACACCAGATGTCACTGGTTCTGGTGCAATACGAGCACAGTAGGATGAAAAATTAGTTATTACAAGAAAGTCCTCCTGCGTGAACGTAAGAGGCATACCGCCCGCCGCGTGCTGTTCTATTGCGAGGGAGGGGGGTACCCCATCCGGGGGGGGAAGGGTTGGAGGTGGGTACCCCAGCCAAGGGGATCCTGGGTACCCCCCAGCTGGACCTGGCTTAGGTACCCCCCTGGCTCTACCTGGCTTGGGTATTCCCTGGTTGGACCTGGCTCGGGTACCTCACCTGTTTGACCTGGCTTGGGTACCCCCCCCCCCCGACCTGACCGAGGTACGCCCCCCCCCCCCTGTGAACTGACAAACAGACTGAAAATATTACCTTTCCCCATCCTTCGGATGCGGGCGGTAATAAATACATCTCTTGTCGGATAAGGCCTGTTGTCGACTCTAGATGGCTGTGCATCCTTTGGCTCAAGATTTACAGACGCGCTTGTGGTCAATAGACAAAATTCCAATCAGATGATATGAATTGCTGGATAGGAATATGCTTCATAGTTCAATCTATCTTGTGAAAAATCAATACATTTTGTTATAGTGATTTTTAATGATCATACGTCTTTATCCCAAGTTTTACAGCGAAACTTAGTACAATGTGTTTTCTATTTACTTCAACTCTTTTTCAAGGACTTTTCAGCATGCAGATTTTTTTTCGAATAACAATGGCATTCATTCAATAACCTGATTTTGGCCAAGTGGCAATAAGAACGTCGTCATCATAAAAACGAAAGTGTTTCAATTTCTCTAATGCGTGACTTGGATACCAGTCCTCTGATAAGGTGATGCCTTCGTAAACATACTCCTTGTCAACCTGAAATAAATAAACACACCTACATAGTGACGTGTGGTCGAGTATTATAAAGGATAAAAACCAGCAGATTTTTGAGTCGAATTTTTTTCCTAAGATACCTGCAACACAAAGTTGAAAGAAATTCTTCACTTTTTATTGTTCCTTTGTTAAACTTGATACAGTCGCTGATAAATTTGGAGGGGTATGCTGCTCAAACGTTTGTCAAGATGAGAAAATCGAGGTTTTAGTTTTCAACACAAATCTGGCATTTCTGTAAAAAATTGACATCGAGGTTTTTAAAAAGTTTCAACAAAAATTAAAGTTGCCTCCGTTGGGAATTGAACTCACAGCACCAACCATCAATGGATTGGAAAGCAGATGCCTATTCCACTCTGCCACCCAGAAATGTGTTAAATATAACTTTGTTTCATGCTCCACTTCAGGTTTTGGACTTGGATCATTTAAGGGTCTGACAATCCGAGACTAGCAAGGAATGACAGATTGACTGAGTGGGTAAGGTGTTAGAATTCTAATCCAGTGATGGTCAGTGTTGTGTATTCAATTCCCACTGGGGGCAAATTTATTGCTAAAACTTTTCAAAACCCCTCGATGTCAATGTTGTACAGAAATGTCAGAAATACCAGATTTGTGTTGAAATCAAAAACCTCGAGTAAAGCTCAAACTGAAACACAAAATTGACAACACGAATGTGTCTCTCTACTTGTGCTACAAAGTTTTATCAATATATTTGCAAAACAAGATGGTCGTTGAAATATTAATGTCTGATTGAAAAATATAAAATTCAGTGTAGAGGCAGATGGCGTAAAAAATTCACACAAAGCAGCGGGGCAGGACAAAACCTCTGTATTCAGTCTAAACTCAAATTAAGTGTTATAATTTGTTCATAGCAGCGAATGCACACAATGCCGAGAAAGTGTTATTGATACTTTTACGTATTAAATTTGTATATATTTTCCACAATAAATTAAGGTTTTTCGTGAATTAACCGAACCGGAAATATATTAGCGAATGAAAATTACAAAACTGTAAAGGAGGGCGGCTATATCTGAACCAAAGCTAATATTTTTCATAATCACTTATTGCCTTAAAAGATCACCCCATCTTGAATAGAAAGCCGTATTTTTATTGGGGTCATCAACCAAATTAGGGAGAGTTGTCTCTTTCTTTGAAACTGCTGTTAAAGATCTACTTAGAAAAAATTTGCATCAACAAATACAAAATATTTTTTCACAAAACTTTCTATGAATATTGTCAATAAAAAAGATTTTATTGTTGTGTGAATGAAAATAACATTGTCAATAAGGGACCTCTGTCAATAAATTCAAGCCACAACAGAAATGTAAATTTACAGTAGTGCTTTCCATCACACAACAATTTTATTGGCAATATCTCTGGAAAGTTTGGTGAAAAAAAAAAAACTTTAGATAACACAGTATTACATTTTGTACCCACTAAAATATATTTATTTTATATAATGACAAAACGTATTTCTGAAAAATAATAACTTTAATTCAAATGAAGTCATCTACCTTAAATTTGAAACAGAATCCACTGAGCAAACACAGCAGTTCATCACCCTAATAAAAATGCTTACCTTGTAGCTCTGTAAATTCATTGTATCGAAGAATTTCTATTTGCCGATTGCAAACACCCAGCAAATATTACTCTCCAGCCAGTGAAAAGAGATTGAGGACGTGCACGAGGAGAACATTTGATGTGTGAAAGCAATCACTGGTTCGGTTTTGTACGCCACAAGGTAATATCAATTGGACATCAATTGTTCGCAGGCGAGAAAGCAGGCAAGCGAGGGATCCGCCCTGGCTTTGAAACCCAGGGCGGACGTCACCAGAAGTCCAAGACAGGGGTATCAGTGTTCCCAGAAAAAGGACTTGTGTCCTCCAAAAAAAAAAAAGAAAAAAAAAGAACTAGGACATCAATTTTTATATCGTTTTTAACAAGCATTCTAATTGGTTAAATAAAGGGTAATATTATTGATGGCTCAGTTTTTTTTCAAAATGTATAGATCCAATTAGATGAAACAGTTAGTGCATGAATCAGTACCTACTTAAAGCTCCTAGTATGGCCACAAATGTGTCTGTGGTGTAATGGTTAAAGCAGTCAGGAAACTGATTTTGAAGTCTTGGGTTCAAATTCCACTTTTTCAAAATTATTTTTGTCAAATTGATCTAATTAGATAAAAGAATTTTGAAAAAATTTGAATGAAGGAGAGAGACAAATATATGTCTCCCTCCGAGTATGGGAGAGGGAGATATAACAAATGAATGTCCCATTCACCAAAAAAATGTCTTACTCTAAAAAATTACAAAATAATTTAAAAATGAAGATTAATTACAAAACTAGTAGTGTTGTCATGTGATAAAATCATCATCATACTCACAAATCAGGTGACATTAAAATTGTCAACTCTGGTGATGTGTTTGGCAAAAATATCACCCTCAGGCTTTGCCTTTGGGTAATAGTTTTTACCAAACACATCACTCGAGTTTATAATTTTAATGTCACCCTCTTCTTCATGTAATAACTGACACTATTGTTAATTTGTGTGTTGTTACATGGGGATGATAAAGTTGATATATATTGGACAGTGTTCTAGGAGACGATTGCGATAGATCTACTAAAGGTATTCAACAGTTACCATTAAATGCAGATGGATTCTGATGTGA
This sequence comes from Haplosyllis leylae, assembly GCA_038406175.1. Classification (NCBI taxonomy): domain Eukaryota; kingdom Metazoa; phylum Annelida; class Polychaeta; order Phyllodocida; family Syllidae; genus Haplosyllis; species Haplosyllis leylae. The sequence goes on from JBCAUG010026732.1 coordinate 8,813, forward strand.
TGCCCTTCTTTTCCATTAAACAATTACTGGTAGTGCTTATCAGGATCACAATCCCATTGTGTTTCAACCCCCTGACAAAACTAGGTCAGCCAATGCCCAATGTGTAAATATCTACATGCTGTGTGGCGTCTCGGTTGAAATAGCAAGCAAACCCCAAAATTGAGTACTTTTCCAAAGTGATGCCACATCCAAATATTTATCAAAACAATAAAAAGTATGAGGCTTTTCCTAAATAGAGACAGTCTTAGCTGAACCCGGGAATTCCTAAACCAAGAATCGCAATCATTGCAATCAGTCTGTATTAATTTTTGCAGAATGGCTATTTAGATGAGCAAGTTCAGACTTAGCCAAATCATGCTTTGTCTTTTCCTTGCAAATATCCAAGTTTTTTTACTGGAAGCTTGCACCACGAAAAGATAATGAACTTTTCTTTGAACACTCTACCCCTTGTGAAGTAATCTCTGGATAAGATACACAATGAAGGTGAAATGATTGCCATTGAAAACGTTCACTGTTGTATTTACTTTTGCATTTTACATTGTAGCATAACTAATATTCACACAAAGAATTATGTGAATTATTTATTGGAATGATTATAATTAAGACATTTCTGAGATTATGTTTATTCACAGACCAGTAACAGTGAAATCCACAAATAATCATTAAATATTATTTTTGCATTATTTCATTTAAATTCTATAGTTCCAAGTCAATTACTTGTATCAATCTGCATGGAAACCTTAAGGCATTTTCAATTAAGCTATTTACAGAGTTTTTTTTTACTAGCTACATTTTGGTATATTATTGTAAGGATCTGTGACCTACAGGCTTCAAACTAATAAGTGTTGATTGGGGTATCCACCAAAGTGACTTTAAGTGACTTGCAGAAAACAACTCTTAAAATTAGATGAAGTGAAATCAGTATTCATCCATTTAGTTCGATAATTTGTGTTTTCAGTGCTATTTTTGTTTGCTAATCAGTCCAATTCTTTAGACACAATCAGCTTGTGTCATGTGTAGGCCGTAAACCTTTGACAAATGTCAAATATTTGCTTCGTGATCAGAAGTCGCCACAAAACAATTTTGTTCAATTAACACCTCAACAACGTATGATACAACAAAAGATCGTTGGCTAACTGGGAGCCCATATTCTGTCATGTAATGGCTAAAGTGTGTATTGCAAACCTTTGTTTTCTTACTCAATAATTATTAAGTAACTGACATGCAAAATATGTTGTGAATTTCTTGAAAAGAACATTGCTGTGTCATCATGGCTTAGAAGGACTCTCATTGGTTGAGAAAACAAGTAAACAAATTCACAACATACACACCCTGCAGGAACATCAGAAATATCAGACTAATGCGGGAATATCAGTAAATTCTGACTCAATGTTAGTCTATGGGAGGAAGTTGACATAGCCTCTGTTTTGGGGAAAAAAATTCAGAAATCCATAAATATCTCAGCCATCACAATTCACATGTATTTTGTGTAGTTACATTTTTGGAGGATGTTATATAGGCTTTTCAAGAGTGCTATTATTTGTGTGCTATGGTGGATGGTAAAAAGGGCAAATGGTTAATAAATGTTGCATGTCAAATGTCAAAAATACACTCAGTACTAGAAATTGCAATATTA
>JBCAUG010026743.1:0-10448 GCA_038406175.1 Haplosyllis leylae
GTGCAGGGCCCGGCTTCCCATGTTAATCAGTGGCTTTACACAGCTGGTGGGAGGCACCGACCCGATCGGAGATCTCATCCGATCCGACATTCACCGGCAATTTGCTGAAATTCCCATCTACATTAAATTATAGCAATCAACAGTATTGCCATGGATCTTTCATGGTATACATACTACCGGTACATGTTTCGCTCGGCCTCGAGGCTACATAACACTGAAACTAGTAGGACCAATGGTGTAACGGGTAAAACACTGAAACCAGTAGGACCAGTCGTGTAACAGACTAAAACACTGAAAATTGTTGAACCTCTGGTGTAACGGGCTAAAACGCTGAAACTAGTCGGGAGTGGTGGTGTAACGGGCTGAAACACAGAAACCTGTTGAACCAGTAGTGTAACGACCCACAACACTGAAACTAGTCAGAGTGGTGTAACGACAAGGTGTTTTAAAATCACTGGCGATAATTGGAGAACGCCCCTTAATTGAAAAGATGAGTGTAAATGCAAACACATTTGAACAACAGTTCTTGGCTCCGTAGCCACCAGCAATCATTACTTCATATTAAAGCTTCATTTATTTTCAATTAGGAATCACTTTACAAAATAGGATTTACACCCACTTTACACGTTGTCATGTCTATGTTTTTCCCTGGACTAACAGACACTAAAGTTTTAATGGAGAATAGTAGTTTCTTAACAAACGTTTATTGAACGGAATTAAGGGTGATTCACTTGCGGTTACGTCCATGTATCTGAGATAACAAAGTATATCTTACGAAAGTCTATATAAGTCGAATACATCAAAGACATTTTCAAAGCAAATGTACAAATTGTTCCAAACTATTGATGGATCAATGTTACAAACTGGGTCACTCTTCCGAAATATAGGTCACAAAATTTTCACGAATAATGATATCCCAATTGATTATCACAAAAAAATTGCAGTCCAGCACGGAATTAGTCATCGTCCAGGTCTGTGCAAAACCAACATTGAAACATAAAGTTATTGCATTGTACCAGTGGAGATCGAATTGACCCTACGCCGTAGGCTACGGTAAAAGGGGTTGACGTGGAAGGAATAGATTTCCAAAATCTGAGGGGCTAGTAGCTAACTTCATCTTTCCTCGCTTGTACATGTCTGTCATTCTCAATTTTACATTCTTACGATCGTCGTGCTTTCTGTCGGAAAACGCTGATCACGACCACAATATTATTACCAGATAAATGTACCCCTTACATCAGCATTCAGCACAGTACTTTTTACTAAGAGGGGGTTGAAATTTGAATACAAAAATTTCTCTCTCTGCGTTACAACTTTCGTGTCCTGATCCTTTGCTTCTACGAAACAAGACGTATTACGAAATCCCAAAATTTATTTTAGTAAGAAAAAGAATGAGAAGTAAAATTAGTCGAAATGAAATTTGGTAACTTAGCTTTTTTTCTCAGAGGAAACGGACATCAAAGAGCTTCCCACTTTAGTAGTACTCTATGCGGACATTGAACTGAGCTAACGTGTTTCGACCAAAAATAAATCGTCGGTTGCATTTTAGATTTTGTTTCTCAGAATTGACAGAAACTAACATTTTCGCCAAAATTTATTTTTCCCGATATTAAAATGGAATACCATAAGGCCTATCTAATATATTCATGTTCTCACATGGCATATTTCAATAAATATCTCATCATCGCATTAGGCATATAAATCAGGAAAAATTGAACAGATTCATGATTACATTTTACACGCAAGGATTTTTCTGCAAATGCAATATGTCAGCGCATGATAACATCATGAAACATTTCGCCGCACTGCCAGTTAAAATCTAAATACAGATAAACGTTCATACTCTTTACTTTACAGTTTAAACTATTGAAGCTAAAAATAAAATCCGCATTCAAACGTTGCGACATACGAAATCCAATATGTCTTTGTTTTTCAGTATACTTAGAGCTAGTCAAAACAAAGAGGTTTCCGTCAAGGATCGGATCAAGGCCTTCGAGTCTAAAAGCGACCACCTGGACGTTAAGTTACGAGACGACGGAAAGCCACGCAAGAAAAAACCGAAGAGCAAGGCGTTTGAGGACTTCGAGAGCCAAGGAATACTCATAGGATTCGTAAGTTTGGGTTCTAGCGATATCAATAATATTACCGAATTCTTGAAAAGGATGTTCCCAGGCCTATACCAAACAAATTATTATTGAGTAAACCTGTCTGACAAAAGGGATCTCTTTGATAATAAATAGGCGAGAGTGATCCTTTCTGTTTCGGGTATTTTTTACTGCAGATACGTTGGTCACGTTTTCTATCACAAACCCGTGCTACTTCAGCCGCCGTTTACAAATGTCATAAATGCCAAAAAAAGAATCTAAACACCTTTTGTATACTAATCAATGAAAATATTAATAAAAACTGTGTATGGCAGACTTCAAACAACATGACATTACATTAACATTCAATCAATATGACAGACAGAACCTTACAACTTTATAATCTCATAGATTAATGTAAAATCATCCATGTCAAATAATCAACCTCTCCTTTCTGGACTAACAGATGACACCGTCAGTTTTCAAGCTCAGTGACTTGTAAAGTAGTCTTATTGGTTGAATTCATGCTTTTGCAGTCTTTTCGTGACACTCCGAAGTATGGAGCTATAACTGTACGACAGAGTGAACGTCTTTTCGCTGAGATTATCGTTACAAAATACTTCATTTCATACAGGGAAATGTCCCCCGTAAAAAGGCTCGCGATGACACTTCCGAACAGGACACGGAGGAAAGAGGGGAGGAGGCTGAAGAGGAGGAAGAAGAGGATGACAACTTCTTCGATCTGCCATTCAACATGTCACAGAGCTTCACTAACAGCAGGTAAAACACACACAAATGATAACTGCTATTTTATATCACTTGTCAAGGTCTCCCCCTAAAAGAGTTCAGTTCAAAAACTGAAAGTAAAGTACAGCATAAACAATGAAACTACAATTGCCAAAATGCTGAATGCTTTACCAGAACGAATCTTGCATGGCTTTTGCCAAATTGCGTTCAGCCAATTTTTTCGATAAACTCTTGGTAGCTTAATTCCATCACAAGCCAACTAGCAAGGTACAGATGAACTTCAACACTTGTTGGATGACAGATGCATTCGTTACTCCACTTTCCCACCACATGAATAATTTGGCTGATTAAAAAAAAAATGTCCAATTTACTTTTTGTAAAGGATATTCGATTTGGGACATGACCTGTGAAACATTTTATCACGTTTTGGCCTTTTTTCAAAAATCTACGCAAATGTAAAAATACGTAACTGATCACCAACTTATGTGAATTGAAAATATGTGACACGTATTAAAGCAAATATATTAAGCGTCATGTAAGTATGTCTCAAAACGTGTAAATTATACTCCTTTTATGTCAATGTATAACAGAAAATAATACCATAAAACATTTCGCAAAACCTGTTTCATGAACAAAGCCATATGTTGTGTGAGCCAAAAAAAGTTTTAATCGTTTGTGCAAAAATTTGAACAACGACAAAGAGCATACACAAAATAACGGAAAATCCTTTAGCCTGTACCAAGTAGTTTGAGCAATTTTTACGTTATGACAATTCATGGTAATGACTGGTGAAATTGTAAAATATTCTTTTATTTATGAAAGCGCATCTTCCCCCAAGCAGTACGTGTCTGGTCATATGGCAACACACACCAAATAACCTCAATTACCTACCTACCAAATTTATGCATTCAACACAACCAGCCAATTAAGTGCTTTGAATTGCATAAAATTAAGACAATAACGACTTCATACCATTATGAAATATGGTGTAAAGGACCCACCCAAGTAAATGGGAGTAGCTCAGTTTTTGCTTCATTTACTCATTTCAAAAGTGTACTTTGCTAGAACAATGCAACTGGTGCGATTGTAAGTATGTTTTGAAATTTTGTTTCATTTGTATTTATGTAAACTTTTTTCTATGAACTGACAGCTCAATAACCATCAGGGAGGATAAATAATACTCCAAAATAACGAGCCTTTTTTGAAAAATCGTTTTAACAGGGCGAGTGAAGATATAGAGGAAGATGATTTTGAAGCTGTGCAAAGAAACACGGAAATACTTAAATCCGTACGTACTCAAGTTTTCATATCATTTGTTTTTGTTTTTTTGCAATTCTTCACAAGTCTGTTATATCAGATCATAAGGATCAGTTCGCACCTTTCTTTCAGTTCCGGAGAGCTCCACCTCCCAAGAACCGTTCCAGAGCGCGAAGATCCGGTCGCAGAGCCCGACACAGACCCGCTCCAAACCAGGTAGACGACAACTATTCTGTGCTGTGTCAAAACAAACCCTCAAAATTTAATTCCACATTTCTGAAATCGCATTACCTTAATCGTTACAAATATGACATAAGAATGGATGGGAATGGTTTCAAATTCTTGATTTCACTTGCTTCGCGGCAATCGTCCGCACACATTCAGTGGCACGTTTGAAAAAAAAACCCAAATAATAAACATTTAACTGATTGTTTCACTTTTTCTTTCTTAGGATACACGATCAGAAGGGGGACGTGACACAGGAGATGGCTCTTCAGTAACCGAGGGAGGGAGTGTATACAGCGCCCCAGTTTACCGCGCAGCTAGCCAGGACAGTGAGCTCGATCAGTTCGAGGCTAGTCTCCACATGCCAGTAGATCGGTCAAATAGTGCGCGAGATGTATCTGGAGGATCCCAAGGGACTCCCAGGATTACTCCTCGTGAATCTCCTCAGGGCAGGACAGTTACCATACAAGTGCCTCCATCACACAGGACTAATAATAATGACCCCGGTAGTGGTCTCAGGAACGTCAGTAACGGTGGCTACCCAAGTGGCAGGCAGCAAGGTGGTAGTCATCTGCCTGTAGGACATCCTGTGACCGCCACAAGGATACAACCTGATGGTGCTAGTGAACACGAACCCTGTGATTCAGACTTTAGACAAAGGTGTTACTCAGACAGCAGGCCTGAATCGATGGGAGGCCGCAGTCAACAGCGCCCCCTGTCCTGTTACACATCTCCCACTGGTGATGAAAATAGGGTCACAGGATTACCGCCCAAGGGAATACCCAAGTCTTACTCGCAGCGCCTGGAACGTATTCCTCCGCCCATGGATAATTACAAAGCTCACCACCAGGGCGCAGGACTGTATCACAACCAGCCGGCGCCACCACGCCGAGTGCCGCTGCTGCCACCTAGCGACTCTTTACGCCAGGCCATGATGAGACGCTGGGAGAGTGAACACTCATGTCTTCCTGGAGATACTCAAGGTCATGTGGCCGGAAACTATCCAATGGCAAACCGACCAGCAGGTAACGCCTCTGTTCACCTTGCATGCTGGGTTTCGGCTGATTCCCAGGCTTGGGAGTTACAAACACAGACATGTATATGACAATAGATTGACTACAGTATTTCAATATTCCACAGAGTCAAAAACCAGAATTTTAAACTGAACATTCATTGAAGAGGCATCCACAATGAGTAAAAAAGTTCTAATCAATTTCACAAGAAATGTTGGTTGTTCGCGTGGACGGAGTTCGAATTTCTTTTGATAAAAATATTTTTGTACCTTGACTGCTACACCTTTGCATGTACAAAACAAATGTCAAATAAATGTACCAACATAATACTCTACGGCTATCTGTACATTGTGCACCATCACATATTTTCAGGCTCTAGCGAACATCGTACTGAAAACATCTTCGAAGGGCATTTTCCTCGGTCAGAAAGACTGACCAGAAAATTCAAGTACGTTTTAAGTCCACATAAGCATGGCATGGGATTAAGGTTTTGATTTATACCCAAATAAGTTTCATAAGTTGTGGTGTATTTGGTATTCCATAGTTTTCATAGGTAGTGCTAGTATATTTGTAACTCTTGAAGACCCTAGAAATAGTGAAGTTTTGTGTACTGGAGACAGGTCTTTTTATACAGAACCAACAGGTAGCTTTCTATTTTGACAAGTTCTTTTCCTGTAATGATAGATAGTGGTGTCAGTAATTTCTGAAATACATTCAGGTGTAAATTTATGTTTCATGAGCCAATAATATTTCTTCGTTTATTATGTAATATAAACTCGCTGTCGCGAAAAAGTAAAGTGACGGAAATGAAACCTAACCGGAGTAATCTTGCTGCATCGTGATCTGGGGAATTCACACCCAGTGCATTTTGTTTTGCTGGATGACAAATCATTTCGCATGAGTTAACGATATAAGCTGTTTCCCTACAGTTCTGCTGACAGTATGGAGACCTTGGGAAAACTTGACTCCCCCACCCATCTAAGGGAGACTGCTCCGTCCGATTTGGACACACCTGTCGCACCTCGACTAAATGGTACATCCCAGTAAGTGCGCTTGTTTAATTCTTCTTTCATTTTTAAATATCCCCCGACAGTTCCTTTGGCGGACCCACATCAAGAAATATCTTCTTTGGATTGTCCTTCGCATCTGCATATTCTACTTCCTATTGCGTTTCAGCATATGCTTGAAAGCATGAGTTACCTGTCGCTTTGCAAGTGCCAAATTGTTTACTAAAAACCTTTGCATAATTTGGCATTCATTGTTGTTTTCAGAGTGTTGACTCCATTATCATCCTTCTCACGATATGACTATCATCATGGTAACAGTAAGCGTGTTCTACTAATATACTTGTTTTTTTTTTCCACTAATCTTTTGCTAGTGATAATCTTTACAGTGCACAACAGCATTGCTTGTCTGCATTTTGCGATAAAACTGCAAGTTTCAACTGCAAAAAAAAACTGTTGCACCTTTTCTTACATTATCGACATTATTTTTTAGCGACGCCTAGATGGGAGATACCTCATCGTCCAAGTGTACTCACTGCTGGCAAGGGTAAGGTGTTCAAATATTCAAAATTGCACGCTTGTTCACAGAAAGCGTACTTTTGATCAGATTACAACTGCTCAAAACCATTCAAATTTTGTCAACTCAAGATACTATCATTCTCTAACAATTGTTTTCATCATGTAGGAGATAGAAATGAGTGACAGCACAGAACGACTACCGTATACATCCTGCCACGCTCGGCCGACAGTCAAGTTTAAAATCAACACGACGCCTACCAACGTCTGATACAAACATGCAAAATCAACTTGAACCGACTTCTAACAGACACGAAGTTCTACGAAAAAATTCCACTGGGGTGTTATCGCTTATTGCTTGATCAATGTACTTTCTCAACACATTCTGGGAAGAAACGGTGTCGAAAACTGTTCACTGTCATCAAAGATTTTAATTTTAAGTTGCAGATTTTTCAGCATACGCGTTTGAATTATTAGCTAAGCTGTGATAAAAACAGTTAAAATGGTAACAGTAAATGGCCACATCACAGATTAAAACTCGTGTAAGTTGTGTGGTGATTGGTTTAGAGACAAAACATTACATTTATATATAAACTGCTTATCATGCAAAAGACTTCTTTACATTTGCGAAGGTCATTATCTATTTCTATCTTGCTCATAACCGTTGAATGCAACAGAAAACTGCTGCAGTAACTACACAGGCCATTTAAGGGTTGTTAGCAATGGGCATTAATCTAGCTTAGCCAATATACTACTGTATTCCTAATCTTTTACGGCTGCAAATCATAATTTGTCACAACAGTAATTTCTCAGAAAAACTGCAGAATTATATCATTAATATCGCTGAAGAGCAGCTATTCATGTATTTATGCTCCACTTACTCAAGCAAATCATGTTGCAAAAGTTGTTGCTAAGAAATTATCAAATATGTTTAAACTGTTTCAAATAAAATAAGAAGTTAAAAATTCTCTGTATTGAGTCACTAGACCACTGGCTACAATGGTTATCAACTGCTTCAAAAGTCTGCTTTCAAAAACCTAAACAAACAGAAGATTCCGAAGTCAAATATCATAGCAGAAACACGAAAGTGCAACACATTAACTTGCAAAAGTACAGTAAATAACTTACCTTATCTTTGGCAGTAGGTGGCAGTATTTTAGCGAGTTTCTGCAATTTTGGCGGTGGCAGATAAATGTAAAATCCAAGCACATCTCTTTCTTTATAGCCATTACTGAAAAGACGAACATAATTTGACTATCAATCGAAGTGGTACATGGACTTTTTAAGGGATGGTCTGTGAAATGTTTTCGAACTAGAGTGCTTTTCAGTTGGAGGCGTACCGTCCGCGTGATACACAGATCACAAAAACATATACAATAGACAGAAAACTGATTTCCTTTCATTTGACATTGATATTAGACAGCCATTTTTTTTAAAATTTTTTGAGGACATAAGTCCTTTTCGTGGGGCCACTGATACTCCTGTTTTGGACTTCTGGTGATGTCAGCCCTGGGTTTCAAAGCCAAGGTGGATCCCCTTTTTTGTGTGCTTTCTTGCCTCTGTGATCCCCAGATCCACCTCTGGTGTGACACCTGTTGACTGTATAGAGGTCAGTATGGCAGCTGAGCCTTTTTTATCCACATACCTGTGGACATGTCTGCAAGCATTGGTGGAGGTTTGGGCCAGGCTCAAACCCACGACCACCTGTGCTGCGAGCACAGCGCTGTATACCACTCGGCCACTCCGCTCGGCTATATTAGGTAGCCTTGATCTTGACCTTTTAAGGAAGTTTTGTGGAATACGAGCTTACAGCAGCAAATTCTAGGTAAAATAAGACATTTTATTCATTCATTTGACTTTGACTAAATGACCGTGATACTCAAACTTGATCTAGATACGGTCGAGAAGTAACTGCGCAGACGTAGAGATAGACCCCACTGAAATTGTTACCTACTCGCACACGTGGATGGTAAAGATTCACAGATTGGGAGGATCACATTCAATTCAATTCGTCTCGTAACTAGTGGCAAGTCAAGCGGCAAAAGCTATCTCAAATTTAACACCAGCATTTATTCAGCTCTATACGTGGTCTTTGTGTCGAGAAATAAAATTTTCAAATTCCTTACACATGTTCATAAAGTCCACACAAGGAATTACAAATAGTAGTAATTTTTTGACCTCTTCAAGAGAAGAAATACCTGTAGTGTTTGCCTCTACTCTGGTGAAATCGGGTACCTTTTCGTGACCTCCAGGAGTAACTGAATTTATCATACCCACACGGAGCCTGCAAGTTACCTGCAAAGAAGAAGTAATTTCATTTGTCAATAGTTGGCAAGAAATTGCCCATTGTTTGCTGTACTACTGCTTTCGCATTGGTTCGGTGTGAACTACTTAAATGAAACAAAAAAATCAACTTGCTGAAATGTGACAGGAGTAGGTGTGACAGATAGGTTACCCAATGACTGTGACCATCCGAGTCGAGTGGCCGTCCCTTCAGGCATCTCAGCTATGGTGACTTCGTAATACCATGCACCATAATTCACGCCTGAAAAACAAATGATTTCAATTCTTTATGATGTTTTTCGATAGATCATAAAATTGAAAATGGGTATAAGCGTTCGTGTATTCTACTTTGATCTGTTCTGTTCTAAAAAGCCGATCAGACCTATTTACACTAAGTCTTGCTTACAACTTGTTGGATTTTGAAGGCACACTTGTTTACAACGAACAGATTTCACTGCGCCAACACCATTTTTTTTAATTACCAACGTTAAAAGTTTAGTTAAAACGAGCACCCAATTACAATGAGCAATTTTCTTTCAAACTTCTTGCATCTTTTGACTCGTTGTTAGTGGGACGCGGCGTAATTTGTTTATCGCATCTTTTTTGTACATTAGAAGTAGACACTGAACCCACCGTGCGTTGCCCTGACCATACTGTAGCCCTTCTCCCCGGTTACCGTCACACGATCCTCTTTAATCTTCAACTGCGTTGCTGCAGAAGAAAATATTCGTAAACCATGATAAAATTGTTAATTTTAAATCTTGGTTTTCACAGACAATTATTGGGTATTGAATTGAAAATTAAACCGGACTGCAACATTCCTTTAAAAACATCTTCTCGTAAAGTGACAGCATTCTGCATTTTAGAAATCAGAAATTTTAGAAATTAGAAATCTTACCTCTATCATGTAGTGCAAGTAAAACATCCTGTCCCAACCATGTTCTGTACAAATAACCGGGTATTGGCTTTCCGGCCCATTCAAGACTCTCATCATATTGCTGTTAATTATAGTAAAAGCAACAAGTTCGTTGGATGAGACTAATACATTTTATCTTAGTTTTATTAACTTGGTCATCAAAATGAATATTTGTTAGTCATCTTCTAATTTACAAAAAAAGAATTAACAAATGTCTTACCTGTCTATTGGGTGCGTGTGGGTCGTTTTCTGCCAGAATATATCTGTATCCGTCTTTGTTGTACGGGTGCTCTATCGGGTAACCAAACTGCGACACTTTACTCACTGCCGTTTCACTTAAATCACAATAAAACATCTCAGATTAAGCACAGATCAATCTCAAGACAAGACAAACTCCTGTCAG